>SNQJ01S0043333.1:0-28953 GCA_010110895.2 Picea sitchensis
AGGAAGTTGGTGCTTCCAATGAATGTAATTCTTCAAGACATATAAGAAAAATCATTCTGTGGTTTTCTCCCAATTTGGATTTCCACATAAAACACTAGTGTACTGTGTATGCGTGTGATTGTTTATTTATTATTACTCATTATTGGATAATAATTCTACATTGATATAGCATTTGAAGAAAAAGGATTATAATTACGTTATTACTGATTCACCCCCCCTCTCAGTAATCCAACACCCTAATCATCTTTTCTTCGTTGAATGACTCAAAATTAATGGAAAAACCTTCTAGTATATTGAGTGACTCTTGAATTTACAGACTATCTATTCTACACAGGACTTGAGTCCCCTATTTATTGACAATTACCCTGTCTGCATGGGAATATTGCTCAGTGCGCCAACCTACGAATTAAGGAAATGGCAAAGAAATCTCAATAGCATATGGGACAATGGAAGCCTGGATTGCTTCTAAAAATGGAATATTCTTTCCCTTTATATCAGCCAAGTTACTTTGAGACATATAAATGGGGGAAATAGTGATATCAAGATCAAATACATCTGCATCTCTGTCAATTAGGGTTTCCTCATTACCTTCAAGTTATTGCTCTGGTATTGAAAATACTATGGGATCCATGGAGATGAGATAAATACCTGGAAATGAACTGTAATGGTGCAAAGTTTTGCTACAACAGAAAATGGTGGTCACGACAATGTTCCAATGATTCTCGTGTTTGAAAATAATAAATAATAAAAATTTCACATCGATACTTTATGCTTTTCAATTTGAGGAGATGTGGATTAGCGTTTTTGGAAAAATGCATTTATCGTTCTGCAATCAACCCGATGTTGACACGTACCTCTAAATGGAAAATGTAGTTTGGATTACGGGACCACCCTTCAGAATTATCGTCTGCGCAACTTCAAATTCTGCAATGCTTCCTGGCCATTGATTTTGATGCAATCATGATAAAATTTATTCTGGGCCTGATCTAATTTATTTCTTCACCAAATTTAACTCTTTGTGTCCTTTTTAACTTTCCTGTCAATTTGTCATGCCTCCAAACCATTTAGCGCCTTTGCTAATTTTAGAACCCTTACCCTAGGAAATAAATTTTTTTATTGGTGACTAAAAGACCACACCCAACAACCTCAATTATAGTAATCGCCATCCCTGAACCCAACAAAGTGATTCATGATGACGATGATTTTGATTATTGGGTTTTTTTTATTTTATAGTTCAGAAGGTACGTTTTTGAACTAAAAATCTTAAGGTTATTGATGTTTTTAAAAGATAATTGATGTATAGCAGTATTTTCCATTCACCTACATGTAGAAAATGAAGACCATTGATGGAGAGCAACATCATGAGTGACATGTAGTTGGTAGGGGGTCATAAAAATAGAAGAGGTATGTTTATGCACTGAAAATTCTTCGATTAGCTATTTTCCAAAAAAATAAATTATTTAAGTTTATTGAAGTGTGTAAAAGCAATTGATGTATAGCAATGTTTTTTCATTCACGTGCAGGTAGAAAATGGAGACTACTTATGAAGATAATCATCATGAGTGAGATGTTGTAGAGGGATAAAATAATAGAATAGGTACGTTTATGCACCAAAAATCCTTTGATTAGCTAATTTTCCAAAAACACAAATTGTATAAGTTTATGAAAGTGTGTAATCAAAACAGATGTAGAAAAGTATTTTTTCGTTCACCTGTAGGTAGCAAATGAATACTAAGTGTCATCATGACTGAGGCGTAGAGACTACCTATGGAGAGCATAATCATAAGTGTGTTTTAGAGGGTAGCATCATTAAGAGTGAGTCATAGAGGGCCTATACAACATAAGAGGGAGGTGTAGAGTGTCATGCACAAGTTTTAGTATGTAGTGGGCCTGCACTAGCTGTAGTATGTAGAGGGCCTAGAGGAAAGAAGAGGTGAGGAATGGTTATTGTAGTTCTATAAAGGGTCATGCAAGTGACCAAGTGGAAGTGGATGGCATCAACAACTGCCACTACAATGCCACGATGCCACTACGAGATACCAACACTAAATCCATTGCTTGCATGCAAAGAGTTATGGACTATGGATTATGCTTTCAAACACATAAAAAATTTAATGTTGGGAATTAATCATAACATGAAAGTTATCATTAATCAACCTTTCTTTCTAGATATATAGTTCATTAAGTTTCAAGACTTCAATTTCCTATGGTTCAGGCCTCTTGCCTCGATCTGAGGCCAAATAAGTCCTTAAACTTAAAAATTTGGACAAAAAACCAAAGACGACTTGAAAAATTACATAAAAGTTTCTAAATCTTGGTTAAATTGATAGGTTTATGTGTTGTACTAATAAAACCATGAAAAAATGATTACTATAAGTCCCTACATCGCGAAGGGCAGGGACTAATAAGATGATTAAGTGTTTAAGACTATATTAACGTCAATCAAGTTGGAGAAGAAAATTGGTTGTGAAAGGAAACTTAAAAACATGATTTATAATTACGGGGATTAACATAATATTTAAATCAATCCAAATAATCATAAGACAAAAATTGTCCACTTATTATTGACCCGTAGATACTGCTCCTCACTTAATAGAAAATTTTCTAAATGTTAAATTAGATAATTGGACACTAGGGATTACGATATAAAATTGGTCGTGTCTCACTGATTCACTCACAAATTGATGGATGCACTTACTTTTGGAATTCATGTTGGAAATAGTAATTACAATTTAGTGATATATTCATGTCTCCACCGATTTTTTAGTCAGTTAATTTGTTAATAGTTTGTTAGTTAGTGGAATTGTAAATCAGTTAGTTTGTCTGACAGTCTGCAAATGAAAAGTCACATGTTTACTTAAACTTAGTCTAAGCCAATAACTATAAAATAAGCTATAAATAGAACCTATATTTATATTCTCGAGTCCATTTAAATATTTTAAGAGTCATTCGTATTAATGGTACTGTTTAAAGTTGTGTAACGACCCCATCGTTACGACCACAAGTGAAGCAGAAGGAACAATTTTTTTTTTAAACTGCATAATATAAATGATTATAGCTAAACAACACATCTGACGATGGGCACCACACCCATTGAATAGGAAACATACAACTTTGACTCCACGCACTGGCATAAGAGAAACTGGGCGAAACATGTGTAAAACAACAAGGAGAAATGACTACCCACCCGACACAAGATGACCATGCCTACAATCTAAGGTACAACATCCCCCTCCCGACACAACAACCTTGATGAACAAGGACTATAACCTCAATGTACGTGGACCAAACACATGAAGGCATTCAACCCATGTGCCAAAAGAAAACTTATAGCGCTTAACAACACTCACACGGAAGGCACCGACTCCGGCCAAGTTACCATTCGCCACTATCCAATGGGGTGAACCATGGTACCCTCATCAAAAATAATGTCATCCCCAGATGATAGACAAGGAGATGATCCTAGAGCTACCTAACCTATATGGACCATGGAATCAAGACCAACCCACGTGCTAGGAGACCGAAATAGCTGGCACAAAACTACACCTACACCCTAACCAACAGGTTGACAAGACACAGGATGATGTCAACAGGAAAAGAGAAAGTTGTTACACGACTTCCCCAACAACCCAAACCATTAATCAAGTCTAAATTAGTTAATAATTACAAATATAATTTAATATTAATTTCAATCTAATTTAGCAGGTTTAATTTACAATTTAGTCAAAAACTCACCTATCTCCTTTAATCATTAATTACAATTTAATTTAGCAATTCTAAATTAATCCCAAAATTACAATCTAACTAGAAATTAACATTATATGACCACATTAACCATATCAATGTAGAATTATACAATTACAACACTTATTAACAAATTAAATTACAACATGTCGTCTATCTATAGTAACCGTACCAAAAATAACTAGTTTTCTATTAAGATTAAAAAGAAACTCTTGAGAATTGACAATGCCATTAAGGTGGGCTATTCTGATGTTGTTGGTTGAATGTTCAGTGGAAGGTACATAAATTTGGCAATGCTAACCATTAACATCGTTGTATGAAATTAATGCTTGGCAGTGAGAATGTTGGGTAAACATTCAATTTGAAGGAGAAAAAATAAAGGACAATAATAAACTACAGAAAATATCAACCCTATCACTCACTCCTCATTTAATTGTGCACACGTCTAGGTAAATTGTTCACAGGATTGGCGTTGGCCAGACATGAACTAGAGACCTCCAGTGCATTAGACTGGCATGATATCCAACTACACAATGACACCCACTGTAACTTTATTGCAGATTGGGGTCATCGCCAGAGGCTGTGCTTCTCCTAAGATATGAATCTACAAGTGACTAAGACTCAACCAGATCTACAATAATAGGGTTAAGGATGGCCACACCGAACAAGCTAACCCAAATATGGGCCAATCGTCCAAAATTCAAAAACATAGATGGTTACATACAATAAAAGGTTTATCCCATGCCATATTCAAATAATACCTCATCATAAACTTCTACGCTATTGAAATGCCTCCCCAGAAGGATTGGGCAATTTTGTGATGCGTTGTATGGTATTACTGTGCTGGATTGATCAATTCTTTGACTGGAAGAAATCACAAAAAAATTGCACGAATTATTACATGCTTTTAATTACTACTAACAACTAATCAATCCCTAATCTAGTGAGACGTAATAACATCTTCCTTAACTAACTCAATGAAAACATTGCTTGCATCTAAGGGTTCAAGAAGAAAGTCAAAGATAAACAAAACGCAATATCATTACAACAGCCTCCTGATTTACAATTCACAATCAATGTCTACTAACATGACTTTGAGATTGAATTTGTTATGTAGACTCCAAGGGAAAAAGTACAGTCATAGTAGTTCAACTATTCTTTGGGATTTCTTAACACCAATAAAACTGTATAATCATGCTGAACTATAAATACAGTAAATTGTCGAAGGAAAAAAATTGTTCCCAAGAAATTTGTTTTTATAATAAATCAATAATTGAGTTTTAACACGACAGTTTTCGCTAGGTAAGAATCGCTATTGAAGTAAAAATATAAGCATAAGGAAATTCATTTCTATAGCTACGTGGTTAAAGAAATTGCCGTCTAAAGAATGTGGATACAAAAGGGTAAAATCGTAGTGTTAATTCACCCACGAATTACATTAAAATGCAGAGAACAATTAATCGTTGGCAAAAATATTTATAAGCGCAGAGCGATATACCCAGTAGTGAAAACACATTCAACATATTAAAAGGCATAGTTAAAAATCGAGGTTGAGGGTGTTGAAATGAAAAGAATACTAAGCCCAGTTTTCAAATGCCGAGATCGATTAAGATGCATAGGTGATATAACATGCAGAGACCAAACCAAGCGAAGATCAAGGAACGAAGATAAGAAGGGGTAAATTGTTGGGCAAACACATCCTTCGATCATGATCCACACACAGAAAATCAGGGCATTAGAATCTATAGGTCGTTGTGCACTGAAGTGACAATCGTTGATTTGGCTCTTGGATGACTGCTCAGGTGTGGACTCATGAACTAGGGATGAGGACTAAAAACTCAAATCTTCACAGAAATCAACAAAACCCAAGGACAATAATAACATGCAGGGATCTAAAGCCAAGGGAATCAAGTCAACAACGAGCTCAAGGCTATGGGGAAATTAAGTTATCAATTAAAATGCTACGTCAAACATTTTATTTACCCAATTAAAAATACAGAATTGAAAGCATGAGATATAATAACAATATACCATGCATAATCAAAGTAAGCATACCATAGCCCAAGTCATCTAGTCTGAGTCGTTATCCCATGCAATATGTGCATCTCCCTCTTACTGACTGATGAGACTTCACCAGTACCTCCCAACCAATGATAGGGGTACTCTTCATCCCCCTTAGCCCCTTGAGTCGCAAAGGGGCCATGCATAGTAAAACAGAGAACAAGTAGCTCCCATCTCGCCTTGCAAGGCTAAGCTACCACTCCTCACCGAGTTGGGTGTCCCAACTCCCATAAGCTAAGTCATTCAAGTCTAAATTTCTGCAGAGTAACGTTACACATAACATAACTGATCCATCCTCCTCCTCCTCCCTCTTTTATATAGAATTTCTAAGTCATTTACTTTCCCAAAATCCCATTTAATTTATTTTTCAATAATTTAATTCATAAAAATCCTCCCCGTACATGTGTCACCCAACCCCTTCATTGCACCATAAATTAATTTCATTAATTAATTAATTACTCCTATTTCCCTCACCCACCTAAAATCATTCCTATAATCGCTCCTAGGTGTCTCCATATTCCCTTATACATTTTAATGACTTACCCCCTTACTAATTTACTAGTTGAGTTTAATTTGTAAATTTCTTAAAGTAGATACCTTACTAAGTTAGTCTTTCGGATTTTTCCTTGTGTTTCCCCCTTTCTTTTTATGTTTCCTGCTTTTTCCTAGTTTCCTAATTCTTTTAAAATTCCCTCTTTCCCTGTTCATTTAAAACTCAAATTGGCATGTGTAGAAAATTACGTTTTCCTCTTTTCCTTTTTAATTAATAAATTTTTAATTATCATATGTAACAAAAAAATTATTTCCCCTTTTTCCCCCTTTTCAAATTTTATCCCCCAAAAGATTTTTATAAATTAATTGAATTGCTTACCCCCTTCTCGTCACATGATTAATGATGATTATCATTAATATTTATTTATTTTTATTTTTATTTTTTTATATAAATATATATTTTTATTTTTATCACAAGCATCACTTAGACCTAGACTTTATTTTCCTCGGTTGGGCGACATTTTATTAGGGAAATTGTTTTAAATCTTTCTCATCACATTATTCATTCTAAGTCCATATATGTTTATTCATTTATTATTTAACAACGCAATGTGCCCTTCTGGATGCACTAGGTGCTCCAAGGGTGCCACTCACCTAATTTTGTTTCCCTTGCGCGACGTGCCCTTCAGGACGCACCACATGCTCCAAGAGTGAAACTTGCCTCTTGACTGACTTGGTAGATATTAAAAACCCCTAGAGTCAATACTCTGCCAGATGGTCTTGTTGTAGACTAAGTGCCTCTAACGAATAAGGCCCCTGCCTTATTGTGCGCCCCTTAGAATCATCGTGAGCAACTATCGTAGTCAGCCCTCATGGCATCGTGGGTCTTCTCGAATTAGGTAGTCGTTAACCTATAGTTCGAGCCATGATGAGAATGCTAGTAGGTTGTGGCAGCGTTGTTTTCCACACCTATCACTCAACGTATTTGGTAGGCGTGCATGACCTCTCTACTCCACATGTGAGTCTGGTCGACAAGCTATCGTCAACCTGCATCATCAACGAATCATGTCATAAATAATATCCATAATCATATCATCTAATAAGATGCACAAATGTCATATATACAACAATCAAACCCCAATTTTCCACTCCCTGACTCTGTCTAGAATCCAAGGGGTTTCATCGATGCCTCTACATCCTCGAGCTCCAAAATCCTGCACACTCAGGAAATCTGAGTCAATAGTACATGTCTAAGTCAATGAAGAATGTCATCAATCCATAGAGCCTCATAATCATAATGAAATGCCCAATAGTATAATAATATTTGTCACTTGCAACCAAGTGTCCTCAAAGAATAAGTTTGCTCAGTGCGTGCAAGAGCAGGATGTTACATACACCCCCTCGTGGTCTATAATTCATCCCGAAGTTTCACATTATATGTGTCGAAATAATGTGTATCACGGTATCATAAGTATATCTATCAAACAAAAATGGAAATTGTTGGCGGATATCATATGCGTCCTCCAAGGTCGTCGAGTTCGGACTATAGGTGTCCTAATGGACCTTGACCTGATCTACTGTTCGATGCCATAGCTGTCGAATGCAATGATCCAGGATGTGGATTGGCTCAGCCATGAGTGTCCCCTCCTCCGATATATACAAGGAACTCATGTCAATAACATGTGTAGGATCACTAATATAATGTCTCAAAACAAATACGTGAAAAACATCGAGCATACGCCTCAAAGAAATAGGCAAGGCTAGTCAATAGGCCATGGTCCCCTTCCTCTCCACAATATCAAAAGGTCCCATGAACCTAGGATAAATTTTATATCCCTTTCCAAACATGATCAAACTCTTATGTAATTTTACCCGCAAGAAGACTCGATCGCCAACTTCGTAACTACGATCGACACGGTGCACATCGACATAACTCTTTTGTCAATCCTACACTTATTTAATCCTTTATCTTATTGTTTTCATTTTATCTTCCATTTCTTGGATCGTTTCTGGTCCCACTAGGACCATATCCTCAAGATTATCCCAAATCAAAGGCATCCGACACGGTCGCCCGTAAATAAACTCGAAAAGCGCCATATTAATGGTTCATTGGTAACTGTTGTTATAAGCAAATTCCACTAGTGGAAAGAATTCTTCCCAATGATTTTGTTGGTCCATCACGTACATGCACAACATGTCCTCCAAGGTCTGATTCATTCATTTAGTCTACCTATCAGTCTTCATGTGATATGCAATACTAAAGTTAAGTTGGGTTCCCAAGGCCTCTTGGAAACTAGTCCAAAATTCTCTAGTAAACACCGATCCTCGATCGAATATAATCCTCTTAGGCACACCATGCAGCCTCACAATATTACTGATGAAAACTATAGCTATGTCAGGTGCCTGATACGTCGTACACACATGAATAAAATGGGAACTCTTCATCAGAGTGTCAACCACTACGAAAATCGAGTCATGTCTCCTTGCCGTTAGTGGGAATCCAACAATAAATTCCATCGAAATAACCACCCATTTCGATTTCGGAATAGCATGTGGCTATAGTAATCTTGATGGATGTCTATGTTTGGCCTTTACTTACTGACATTATAGACATCTTGCCACATAGTTGACTATGTCTTCCTTTATTCCTTTCCAGAAGAATAAGGGTTTAAGGTCCGCCCTCATCTTCGTGACTCTTGGGTGAGCCATATAGATTTCTCTATGAGCCTCATTTAGGATCAAGCTCCTCAACTCGTCGTTTAGTGGTATGTAAATATGATTTTTAAACCTCAATAATCCATCATTGTCAAACGTAAATCCTTCAAATATTGGTACCATCAATGCGTTTTGTTCAATAAAATCCTCGACCTCTTTGTACCATTCATCTTCACATTGTAAGGTTAGAATCATTTCAGGTATATTCGTTTGAAGAGGCAACACCAAAACGATGTGTGGTCTCTACTCAATGCATCTACCACTCGGTTCATTATTCCTTTTATGTAAGAAATATCAAAATCATACTCGCTAAGCAATTCCGACCAACGTCATTGTCGTGTGTTCAGGTCACTTTTCATAAAGATGTGTTGTAGTCCACAGTGGTCCATGTTTAGTTCAAATTTTCATCCAAATAGGTAGTGTCTCTAAACCTTCAAGGCATAAACAATGGCTAACAACTCCAAATCATGCATCGCATAGTTCTCCTCGTGCCTTCTCAGTTTCCTCGAGATGTAATCGATCACTTGACCGTCTTACATCAAGACTCTACCTTAGACTTCCTTGGATGTGTCAGTGCATACAAAGAAGTCTGTGTCCATGTCAGGGACCTTTAGTATCGGTGTTGTTGTCAACAACTCTTTTAGCCTCTGGAAATATTCCACACATTTATCGGTCCAAACAAACTTCTTGTTCTTCTTCTCCAATTCCATCATTGGATTTGGTATGTTCAAAAATCCCTCGACAAACCGTCGATAGTATCCCTCTAAACCCATGAGGCTACACAATTCTAGGACATTCATTGATGCAGGACATTCCATAATAGCCTCAACCTTTGTTGTATCCATGGCGATACCTTTTTCGGAGATGACATGCCCTAAGTAGTGAATCTTCGATTGATAAAATGAGCATTTGGACAACTTTCCATACAATATTTTCTCTCGCAGACACTGTAGTACCAAACGCAAGTTCTCTTCATGCTCCTCCACCATCCGAAAGTAAATCAAAATATCGTCAATGAATACTTCGACGAACTTGTCCAAGTACTCGCGGAACACCCTATTCATCAAACTGATAAATACCCCTGGCGTGTTTGTCATTCCAAATGGTAAAACAGTAAAATCATAATGTCCAAACCTCATCTTAAAATATGTCTTAGGGACTTCATCCTCCTTGATCCATAACTGGTGATACCCTGATTGCAAATCGATCTTTGAGAACACCGTCGCACCCTTCATCAGATCAAACGAATCATCAATCCTTGGCAATGGATATGGGTTCTTGATCGTTGCCTTGTTAAATTGACGATAGTCAATGCAGAGCCTCCAAAACCCATCCTTCTTTCGTACAAAAATAACAGTCACGCCCCATGGTGACACACTTGGACGTATAAGTCACAGGTCCAACAACTCCTTTATTTGCATTCTCAACTCTTGTAACTCCGGGGTTGGCATCCAATAAGGCATTCTTGCTATCGACTGAGTCCCTGGTTTCAGGTTTATGGTAAATTATGATTCCCTCTCTGACTGCATCCCAGGTAACTCCTCTGTAAATATGTCTACAAACTCTCTCACTACCAGAAGGTTTTCTAGATCCTTCACTACTCCCTTCTCATTTAATGCAAGGATAGCATAAATCTTACATCCCTTTCACATGCTCTTTCATAGCTGCAAGGAAGAGATGAACCTAAGGGAAAATCCCAAGTTTTGTCTTACAATCATGCGTCTTTGTACCTCATCATCAACCAAGCTCAATCGTTTCATCTTACAGTCGAGTATCGCCTCATGTGATTCCAACCAGTCCATACTGATCACAACTTCATAAGATCCTGAGATCGTGATGTATAGTTTGGCCCTGGTCACAAACTCTCCCAGGTTAAGGGTACAGCCTATAACCTTTCCTCCAACCTTTTGTTTGGCTCCCGAAGCCATCTCTACGAAGATAAACTCATCCTGTTCGACTTCCTTTGCCTTAATCCTTTTTACTGCTGCCCCAGAAATGAAACTCTCGGTAGCACTGGGATCTATCAAAATACTAAGGGTTTGGTTAGCAACGGTACCTGAAATCTCAAGCACAGTCAACTAGTGCTCTTCCGGGCGACTATTCACCACTACATGAATCCAATGGGCCTTGCTCAAATCTCCCACGCCAGTGGGTACAACTAATCCAGACTCTCTAGTTCTCTCCACTAGGCAGTCACACTGGTAGTGTGGCTCCCCACATGTCCAACACCCCTTCTTCGGTCCAGTACTCTTGGTACCCAAAGTAGAATATGATGGCCCACCTGCCTAGAATCTTGGTCTGTTCTGCTAAACATGCCTAAATTGTTGTTGCTGTGGTTGACGTTGTTGTTGATGCTATGGTCCCCGATAAGGTGTCTTCTACTGAGGCATCTGCCGTCGAGGTGTAGTGAAAGTGGATCCTCTCTGGAAGCCATGATATCCAGGTGTATGTCTGGCTAGTGTCTAATGCTATTGTGCACCATATGACACCTGCCCTGCCAGTCTCGCTGGAGTCCTACTCTAACCCCCACTGTTTAGCTCCTCCTCTGTTATGAGGGCCTTCTGGAGGGAATCATGCAAGGTTTGAGGCATCATAATCCTAACCTTTTCACATATGATACCATTAAGGATGAACATGAACCTGTTGACCTTAAATTTCTCAGTATTAAGATGCGGAGCATACCGAAGAAACTCCATAAAATGGGCCTCATATTCGGGCACTGTATTGCCACCCTGTCATAAGGTGTTGAAATCGTTGAGCTAATGCTCAATGATATCCTCTGATAGGTACCTCCCTTGGAACCATTCCTCAAACAGTTCCCATGACACGTATTCAATGACCATGTTAAGTTGTGACAGGAGTGTCTTCCACCATAGAAGAGCACTCCCCTTCAGTTGAAAGACCTCCATGCGAACCTTCATGTTGGAGGTATAATCGCAAAGTGAAAAACACATTGCCATATTCTCCAACCATGCCTCGATGACTGTGTCATCCGGGGCACCAATTAACTCGAGAAATTTGACCTTATCGAGTTCATGGTGAATGCTACAAGTACCAACTGGAGCGTGTGGTGGACTCTCAAGGTGTGTCAGTTCCCTAGCCTCATCTCTTTCTAATTGGTTGATCAGTGTCTGAGACATGTGTTGAAAATACCTCATCATCCTAACCACATCACCCACCACTATGTTCTCCTGCCTAACAACATGTTCATCTCCCTGGGGGTTAGACCCCTTAGGCGTGGATGCTATTGGAGGTGTCACGGCTCCTCCCCTATCACCCCATCATCTGCCTCCATGGCCTCCTCTAACCATGATTACCTGCATGAATATAAGTCCACTTAATTAGCAATGTGATAATCAAATATAATATCAACGAAATCTATATTGTTCCCAAGTCGTGGGTTGAACCCGCTCTGATACCATATGTAACTACCCAATTGTTATGACTACAAGAGAAGAAGAAGGTGATTTTTTATTTTTAAATGGGATGGAAGCAATGATTATAGATAAATAACACATCTAACGACGGGCACCATGCCCACTAAACAGGCAACAAAAAACTTTGACTCCACACACTGGCACAATAGCAACTGGGCGAAACATGCGTAAAACAACAAGGAGAAACAACTACCCACCCGGCACAACATGACCGCACCTACAAGATAAGGTACAACATCCCCCTCCCAACACAACGATCTTGACGAACAAGGACTAGAACCTCAAGGCACGTGGACCAAACGCATGAAGGCATTCAACCCATGTGCCAAAAGAAAACTTACAACGCTCAACAACACTCACACAGAAGGCACCAACTCCGACCAAGTTATCATTCGTCGGTATCCAATGGGGCACGCCATGATCCCCTCATCAGGAATCATGCCATCCCCAGATGATAGACGCGGCAATGACCATGGCACTACCTAACCTTTCTGGACCACGGACTGAAGAACAACCCACGTGCTAGGAGACCGAAATAGCTGACACAAAACTACACCCACACCCCATGAAACAGGTCAGGAGGATGCAGGATGAAGTCAACAACAAAAGCACAAGTTTTTACATGACTTTGCCAACAACCCAACCCATTAATCAATTCTAAATTATTTAATAATTACAAATCTAATTTAACATTAATTGCAATCTAATTTAGCAAGTTTAATTTACAATCTAGTCAAAAACTCACCAATCTCTTTTAATCATTAATTACAATTTAATTTAGCAATTCTAAATTTACCAAAATCACAATCTAACTAGAAATTAACATTATATGACCACATTAACCATATCAATGTAGAGTGCTACGATTATAACACTTATTAACAAATTAAATTAGAACATGTCGTCTATCTATAGTAATAGTACAAAAAATAACTAGTTGTCTATTAACATTAAAAAGAAATTGATGAGAATTGACAATTCCATTAAGGCGGGTTGTTCTCATGTTGTTGGTTAAATGTTCAGTGGAAGGTACATAAATTCAACAATGCTGACCATTAACATCATTGTGTGCAATTAATGGTTGGCAGTGAGAACGTTGGGTAAACATTCAATTTAAAGGAGAGAAAAAAAAGGACAATACTAAAATATAGAAAATATCAGCCCTAGCCCGCTCCTCAGTTAATCGTGCCCACGTCTGGGTAAATCATTCACAGGATTGGCGTCAGCCAAACATGAACTAGAGACCTCCAGTGCGTTAGAGTGACGTGATATCCAACTACACCATGACACCCACTGTAACTTTATTTCATATTGGGGTCATCGCCAGAGGCTGGGCTTCTCCTAAGATCTAAATCTAGAAGAAACTGAGCCTCACCCAGATCTACAGTAATAGGGTTAAAGATGGTCGCACCAAGCAACCTAACCCAAATATGGGCCAATCCTCCAAACTTAAAAAACACAGTTGGTTACAGTCAATAAACAGTTTATCCCATGCCAAATTCAAATAATACCTCATCATAAACATTTAGTCTACTGAAATTCCTCCCCATAAGCAATGGACGATTTTGTGATGGGTTGTATGGTATTACTATGTTGCATCAATCGATTGTTTGACTGGAAGAAATCACAAAAAACTTGCATGAATTATTACATGATTTTAATTACTACTAACAGCTAATCAATCCCTAATATGGTGAGAGGTAATAACATCTTCCTTAACTAACTCAACAAAAATGTTGCTGGCATCCAAGGGTTCAACAAGAAATTTGAAGATAAACAGAATGAAGTATCATTACAACAACCTCCCGATTTACAATTCACAATCTATGTCTACTAACATGACTTTGAGATATTTGTTATGTAGACTCCAAGGGAAAAAGTTCAGTCGTAGTAGTCCAACTGTTTTCTAGGCTTTCTTAACACCAATAAATCTGTATAATCATGTTGAATTAAAAATACAGTAAATTGCCAAAAGAAAAAAATTGTTGCCAAGCAATTCGTTTTTATAATAAATCAATAGTTGAGTTTTAACACGACAGTTTTTTCTTGGTAAGAATCTCTATTGAAGTCAAAATATATCCATAATGAAAACGCATTTCTACAGCTAAGTGATTAAATAAATTGTGGTCTAAAGAATGTGGATACAAAAGGGTAAAATTGTAGTGTTAATTCGCCCACGAATTACATTAAAATGCAGAGAACAATTAATCGTTGGCCAAAAGAATTACAAGCGTAGAGTGATATACCTAGCAGTGAAAACACATTCAACATATAAAAACGCAAAGTTAAAAATCTAGGTTGAGGGTGTTGAAAAGCAGAGAATACTAATCCCATTTTTCAGATGCTAAGATTGATTAAGACGCTAAGGTGATATAACATGCAGAGACCAAAACAAGGCAGATATCAAGGCACAGACATAAGAAGGGGTAAACTGATGGGAAAACACATCCTTTGCTCATCATCTAGGCATAGAAAAGTAGGGATTTAGAATCTATAGGTCTTTATGCAATGAAGTGGTGATCGTAGATTCGGCTCTTGGCCGACTTCTCACACGTGGACTAAAGAACTAGGGATGAGAATGAAACACTCAACTCTTCATGTAATGTTTCCCAATTTTTCCATAAAAAAATAAAATTGTAAGCCATTATTTCTCAAATTAAAGATACATATGATTTCAATCTTACTACATGGAAATCATATACCTCTTCCTTTCACCATTTAGGGCTTACCAAAAATCCTTTAATTACTGATCACTAATGGACCTTATCCCTACTTAAGTGAAAATAACTACTAGATTATAATGGATTATAAGTATTTATAATCGCTCACATCATAGTCTACACTATTACCCGTAGCCCAACTGTATCCATATGGACATCTCACTACTAAATGTGCAAATGTATAATGGCTATATGCCATTAATTCTGATTGCACAAGTAAGACACATTACAGGGAGAGTGATAATGGACGAGAATCCTTAAATTCTGAAATGAAAATACATTTTCCTCAGGTTTAGTGTGACAGGGTACTTATAGACCCATTACTATCACAACGACTATTGGTACGTGCAAGTGTTATGACTTGGAAGGCGATAGTTAAGGCTAGTTATATGCATTACCCACTCACTTATAATTTTCGTCCCATCTAAACTAACTCTTGGCCTGAGGCCTTTCCTTACTTAACACAATTCGATGAAATGAAATAGAACACTAACCAATTTTAGGATTAAGAAATAAATGATAATCCACACTGTTTACCAAAATTGATTTCCCAAGGACTCAGGCCGTATTAACCTGGGTACGATCAAGGTGGTGTAAATAAAATCTCTGTCAAAGCGTTTAAGGCTTCTTGAATGTGCGCCCTCATGATTTTCGTGAGTTTTAATGTTCTTGTTGGGACTTTGCCACCTTTCCCTAACCACTGTGCATAGGTACAAACTACCATTAATCTCTAGTAAATGAGTTCTTGGAGGTTACTCTTCATTCTCAAAGTTGGTTATGTGTATCCAGCGGCTATGCTTTACGGTCTTCTTTGAATGTTCCCAATTCTTACGACGACGATTCAACCTAGTGGATATGCTTTCGACGGACCCCTCCCACAGGAAATTGTCTTAAATGAGGTAAGAGTTTATGAATGATAACCTCAAGAAATCTCTCGATGTTATACTGAATTTATCTATGTTTGGACTATAACTCTTAACAGAGTCTATTGATAAATGATTGCGCAAGATTTAGGTTATTAATATTCTCACCTTGTTGCGTGAGTCTTCCTGGTTGTCATCCATAGGGAAAGTTGGACTCCACTCCAAAATTTGAGGTTCCTAGTCTTATACTCCCAATCTTGAACCTTCCCTACAGTTATGTTTAAGGAGACCTGGACATAGATTGTGTTCTATCATAGCACAGAGTGTCCTCTTAAGTTCTTTCGGCTTCGTTACTATGTATATGCTCTCCGCATGGCGCGTGGCTCCTCGGAGTAAGGATATGACTAAGGCTAGAAATATTCAGAGCCATTATCCTTGGTAATCCACCCTGGTACCCCTTAATGAGTCAGATAAGGGTGGCTTGGGTATCACAACTGATATGGTGATTTTGTAACGCGTATAAGTCTCATACGAGATTTCATTTTTCTCCTTTTGTTATCTGTGGTATATAATTATCCCTAACTCCCAAGCATCATCCGAGGTTTTTCCCTTGTTGTCCCTAGATCAAAACACTTGTTAAACACCCATGTACTATGATAAAAGAAGAGGCGACCATACATGATACCTTTTAGCAGAGTACAATAATTATTATGAATCATATTTAACATGAGTTTATTCACTGTTCTAAATAAAATCGAAAGGTCTTTACTGATTACAAACTAATGATGGGGCCTCTGATTTAAATGTGAAGTACCCATCAGGTGACTCTTTGACCCTTCCACCCCTTCGAGTTCAATGACCCTTCCATGGATACAAGGAGGAGGAGGAGTCTACTTCCGAAATTCATCACCTAAGTATAGTCTATAAATTTATTGGATTCTTTCATTATCGATATTCTAATGGTTGATTGATATTAATAAAATCTTCTCGGTCTCTCTACAGGATTATATGTCTTGGTCGTTCTTGGAACTCAGGTCATCTCTTTAAAAAAGAGGTATTTGGGTTCCTGTTAACGTTTTCTTCCAAAAGAATAAAATCTCCAGTCTACCGAATGGGATAAATTCATTCTAGTGTATGGTTGTTGTGGGTAGAGAAGTGCCAATTCCCACCCGACTCGTTATTACTACAGTTTTGTTTTTTTAAAGGAACTCAAAGGGTCAAATATTTTACCGAGACATGGTCGAACGATTTATCTTTCTCTTGTGTTATACTACATGTACTTAAAACTCAGACTCTGTGATCTGGTATTTAGATAGATTTTAAGTATTGCAACTTCATCCTATACCTATGTTTGGAAATAAAATAACTTTTAATTACTTGCTCTGGTTATTCACATAACTATGAAATTTAATGATTGATTATATGCTTGCAATAATTGTATACCTCTGAATTTGTTCTTTAAGAAATCTTTTGTTTCTGCATCGTTATTATAACTAAAAAGTCTAAATATGAATAACTGAATTTGTACAGCCTTGAGAAAAGGAAATTTTTGTAATAAGAAAGGGTGCATCCAGGTTCCTTTACTATTAAAGTAGTTCATATAATAGATATGTCATTGCAAATTGCATAGTATAATTTTTTGTTTCTATACTCTTTTGTTTGAAATACCTTTATACGGGTTAGGTTAATGGACTGTAAGGGAAACTAGTATAATAGTTGGTCTTCGTACCTCAGCTACAGATCTGTCTCTACACAGCTTGTTTAATGGAAAAGAAAATGTAGCATGGTTTACAAAACTCAGAATGTCGTTCCTGATATTATTCATACAATTAGATTAATGAAATTATAGCATAACCTCCACTCCCAATATGCCAATCTCAACATTGATTTCACTCAAAAAACAAATAAAGAAAGAAAATAGCAGTGAATCTAATTTAGAGGATATTTCTTCTAGAATTTGACCATGCATAATCCTTTCAACTATCATAACAAATAAAAGGCCAATTCTATCGTGTGTTCAGAAAGGGGTCACTAGAGATTAGATTTACCATATGTTCTCTATCAGTTTTTAGGCTTCAT
This sequence comes from Picea sitchensis, assembly GCA_010110895.2. Taxonomy (NCBI): domain Eukaryota; kingdom Viridiplantae; phylum Streptophyta; class Pinopsida; order Pinales; family Pinaceae; genus Picea; species Picea sitchensis. The sequence continues at coordinate 18,112 of SNQJ01S0043333.1, forward strand.
GAATTCAAACTAAGTTTTCCTACGCATTATTATCTATCATAATTAGTAGATTCATTACATCCATGATTGAATCATTCACCAGAGAATGGAAATTATTTCAGTTCCAATTTAACAAATACATTTCATCAGATATAAAATCATTCAGACAGAAAATGGAAATCATTTCAATTTCGATTTAACAGATACATTGCATCAGATATAAAATCATTTAGGCAGAGAAGGACTAGAGCAACATATATGAACCAAATCACGAGAAGTCAAAGGGAACAACCACGTTCCTCCCAACCGTAGAACAGGGAAGCCAAATCACTTGCCCAGTTCACCCCCTATCCTGACCATGAGTCCATGAGGGATAACTCAGAACTCCTCCCCAACAATGTCTTTCAATCTTCAACAGAATCCTCTTGCCTCACACTCAATCATTAGCGTTCATAACAACAAGAAAAAAATAGTCTCTTTTTCCCCGCATACTTGGCAGCATCCTGCCTCCTCACATATGCTATTTATCCATAAAATCTTTTTGCCTGGGTCTTTTTCCCTCCCTTTGGAATTTTCGCAGATTTCTAAATCCCTGATTTTTAAGGGCTACCAATGGCCAAATCCCTGATTTTCCACTTGTAACAATCAACCCAGAGGTAGTTCCAACATGTTCCCCACTCATGGAGTCATAGTCAACTGATTTTAACATGGTTGTTCCATTTGTCCTCCTGCAATCAATATAAAATATTATGTTTTCATACAAGTTTCATAGTCAAATAGTTAGTTGGGTCAAATCGGATCTCTGCCCAAAATTCATAATAATTAATTACAATTATCAAATTCAAAATTCAAAATTTCCATAAATGGCAAAAAATTTCCAATTTCGAATTTACGAAAAATGGAATAATTTTCCAACAAATTTAAATTTCAAAAATACTTTAATTTTGGGGATGTTACATCCTTTCCCCCTTCAATAAAACACTGTCCTCAGTGTTCGTTCCTTTCTTGGAGCAAGATTGGATGAGATTTATGCAAATCTCCCTCCAACTCCCAAGTGGCCTCTTCAGGACTAATGTGCTTCCATTGCACCTTTACCTCAACAACGACTCTACTCCGAAGTGTTATTTCTCTTCGGTCGAGAATATTTAGGGGTTCCACCTGGAACTAAAATTTGGGTTCCACCTGCACCAAGTGCCAATCAATCATATCAGTAGGGTCATGAACATATTTTTTCAATAAAGAAACATGAAATACATTATGAATTCTTAGATTATATGGAAGTGCAAGTTGGTATGCTATGGGCCCAATTCGAGCTAGTATCTTGAAGGGCCCACAAAACCTGGGTGCCAACTTGGCACAGTTCCCTAACTTCAATGAAATTTTTCGGGCTTTGACCTTCAAATAAACATGGTCTCCCACTTGAAATTCCAAGTGTCTTCTTTTCTAATCTACATAGCTCTTATGTCTATCCTGGGCTTCTTTCAAGTTTTGTTGTACCTTCTTTACCATGTTCTCCATTTCTTGGAGCATCTCTAGTCCAACCATGAGTCTGTCAGCTAAGTTATCCCAGCTAATTGGAGTCGTACACTTTCTGTCGCATAGTACTTCATAAGGGCGTAACTTAGTCGAAGTTTGGTACCCATTGTTATATGCAAATTCTACCAAGTGAAGGTGGTCTTCCCACTTGTTCGGTTTGGTTATTACATACATGTAGAGCATATCCTCTATGATTTGGTATGTCCTTTCAGTCTGTCCATCTATTTTTAGATGATAACTCGTACTGAATTTCAAATTAGTATTTAGTCCTGCAAACAATTTCTTCCAAAAAGTGGATGTGAATTTTACGTCTCTATCTGGAATCACCATTTTAGGAATACCATGCAGTCTAAAAATTTCTTTCATTAATATTTCAGAAATGTTTATAGCTTTAAAAGTAGACTTTACAAGAATAAAGTGTGCAAACTTACTGATTTTAGCGATTACAACCATGATAGAATCATTATGTTTCTGAGTTTTAGGAAAACCTATTATAAAGTCCAACGATATGGTCTCCCATCTCCATTCTGGTACTAGTAATGATTGTAATAGGTTGGCTGAATGTTGGTGCTCGGCCTTAACCTGCTAACAATCTTGGCACCTAGCCAAGTAGGATACTATTTCACCCTTCATATTAGGCCAGTAAAATAGTTTTCTAAGTGTTTTTATTGTTTTCTGGTAACCTGGATGGCTAGAATACGGTTTCTTGTGCACTTCGTCCAAAACTGTTAATTTTAACGTGGCTGAATCTGGTATGTAAATTCTATTTTTAAATCGTAATAGTCCCTTCTTGTCAATACTTAGATATAGTTTATCTGAGTTTGCAGTATTGTTTTGTAATTCTGCCATTACCTTAGTGTAATTTCCGTCGTTAACACATGTCCTCCTTATTATTTGTTCCAGATCACTTTCTGCCCTGTTGATATTTATCTCAAATAACCCATGGACTCTTCTTCTTAAAGCGTCTGCTACTTTATTTTCCTTACCCTTGATGTTTATAACCTCGAAGTTGAATTCACTCAAGAAGGCTATCCATATTGCTTGTCTTGCATTAAGATCTGGTTGGCTAAACAGATATTTCACCTCGCTATTATCCGTCAATAGTATAAAGTTTCTACCCATTATGTAGTGTTGCCACATTTTTAAGGCGTGTATTACCGCTGCCAATTCTAAGTCATGAGTGGCATAATTTCACTCGTTTTCCTTTAATTTCCGGGACTCATAACAAATGACATGTCCTTCCTGAGTTAGGATAGCACCTAGTCCTTATTTACTTGCATCAACACATACGGTGAAGTCTTTATCTGGGTCTGCTACCGTAAATATGGGTGCAGTTGTCAATAATTCCTTTAGCTTGTTAAAACCGTCTTGACACTTATCTGACTAGTTAAACTTGGTCCCTTTCTTTTGTAATGACGTGATAGGGTAGGCTATCTTGGAAAACCCTTCTATAAATCTGTGGTAATATCCGGTGATTCCCATGAATGACCGAATATCTGCTACATCCTTAGGTTCTGGCCATTCCATAATGGCTTTTATCTTCTCTGGGTCTATGACAATGCCTTCTGCTGAAATTACATGGCCTAGATATTGTATATCTTTTTGATAAAAGTCACACTTGTCAAATTTGGCGTACATTTTGTGTTTCCTCAACTTTTGCATAACTATACTTAAGTGTTCATCATGTTCTTCCTCCATTTTTGAATAGACCAGAATATCATCAATAAATATTACCACGAACTTGTCTAAGTACTGACTGAAAATACTGTTCATCAGGCACATAAATGTGGCTGGGGCATTAGTGAATCTGAAAGGTATGACTATGAATTCATAGTGTCCATATCTTGTCCAAATTTTTTTGTTTCTTATGTCCTCGTATTTTATCATAACTTGATGATAACCAGATCATAAATCCAAGTTTGAAAAGATCTTGGCCCCACCTATTTGATCTAATAGATCATTTATCCTTTGTAAGGGGTATTTGTTCTTAATAGTCATTCTGTTCAGTTGTCTATAATCGATACATAGTATTAGAGTACCGTCTTTCTTTTTCACAAATAGGACTGGTGCCCCCCATGGTGAAAAACTCGGTCTGATATACTCTTTGTCCAACAATTCCTGTAATTGTATTTTTAATTCTGTCAGTTCTGGTAGACTCATTCGGTAAGGTGCTTTTGAGATAGGGGCTCAACCGGGTAGTAGGTCTATGGAGAAGTCTATCTTCTTTCTAGGAGGTAATTCTAGTATCTCATCCACTAACATGTCTCTGAATTCACGTAGGACAACAAAGTCTTCTAACTTTGGCTTATCTTATTTTTCTAATAGATTCGCTACTTGGATGGCATAAACTTGACATCCCTTTCTCATACATTTTTTGAGCTGCATCGCTGAAACTTGTCTGAATGATACAGGTTTTGGTATACCTTGGGTTGTTCTAGCAGTGCCAAAAACATCTTTATATTTAAGTATCTTTGTACAAAAATCTAGTACTATTTTATCTTGTTCCAACCAATCCATCCCGATAATCATATTGTAAGATCCTAGTGGTAGGATGTTCAGATTTGTTCTTATATTTTGACCATCTAAGATGAACTCAAAATTAGAAACAAAGACAACTACTTTCCTTTTAGTACCTGTTGCTAGTTGTACCAGCCATGATTTTGCGTGCTTCCATTTCTTAAGTTTATTTGACTCTACCACATCATGAGTAATATAACTTAACATAGATCTAGGACCAATTAAAACAAAAAATTGATTGTTATTGATTTTACCTTTGATTTCTACCACCGAGGACTGGTGGTCAGCTTGTCGACGATCTATGGCTACATTTATCTGATGCAATATTATGCCCACGTCTCCCACTGTTGAGGCTTCCTGCAAAATATGAACAACAGTTCTATTTGCTAAAATTAAATGTGGATAGTTCCTCCTTAGATGAATCTCTCCACATTCCCAACATTTGAATGGCTTGTGGGAGATGTCCCCAAACTTCTTCGTTCCCAGGTTTACCAGTTTACCGCTTCCTTGCGTATTCGGATGATTGGAGTGAAAATCCTTTCTCAGAAATTTTTTTGTTGCATTTTGATAAGGAGCTGGTTGGTATCCCTTCTTCCGCTAGTTCATTCGATCTTGTCTCTTATCCTTCTAGTATTTGGGAAACTCTACCCACTGTTTATACTAGTCATAGCACATTCTTGCTTTCTAGAAAACCTCATTCAAGGATTTGGGGTTGTCAAACTCAATTATGTCCCTGTAGGACTGTTGTAAACAGCTTAAGAATCGCATGATTTTTACCTTATCCTCCTGGATGTATGGTATGAACCTTAGTAGTTCTAGAAATTTATTTACAAGGTCCTCCATCGTCATATGTCCAAGTCGTAACTCGTAAAATTGTTTTGTCTTCCTTTCATAATAGATTTTAGAAAGGTATTGTTTCTTGAAATACTTCTTAAACTCAGACCATTCAAATTGTTTCTCCTTTAGGCCCTTGGCCATTTTCAAGTCTTGCCACCAAATGCTCGCCTTCCCTTTCAGATTGTAGATGGCCATTCTGACCTTCATATTGCTGGAGTAGTTGTAGATCTGGAAGTATTTTTTTATGTCCAACAACCATGCCTCATCTTTTTCTTCTGTCCTGGATTCTCCATCAATGGTAGCTGGTTTAATATTTTTAGATTCTCCTTCAAGGTGGTCTACTGGTTTTCTTTTTCTGTTCATTTTAGCTCTGTCTTTAGTTGAAGGTGTTCCTTCAGATGAACTGTCTCCTTTTTGTATTTCCAGTCTCGAGTTATTGGAAGCTCTCTTTCTGACTTATTCATCATTATTATTTTCCTTTGGTCTTTTCTTTGTCACTATACTGTGCAACAAGACTTCATTTATTTCTTGTTGTTCTTGCTGAGCTTTCTTCAATTTTTCATTGTCGGCTTTGAAGACCTGCAGTTCAAAAATAAGATTCCTCATTGTTTCCAACACCTCCATGGGTGAGCTTCCATCACTATTCTTTCTTGGATCTCCAGGAGGTCTTTGCTGTGGATTTCCTGCCATCCTTATTTCTACATCGTCCTGAGCTGCCATAATTAACACAAAGCAGAAAGGGCTTTCTGTTTGTAACCATAAGGTTTATTATTTTTTTATTTTTTTTTACAAAAATAGAAATATATACTAAGCAACTAATGTGGCCTTGTTTAGGCCCAGTGTTGTAACTTTTTCTCTGATACCATATGTAATGTTTCCCAATTTTTCCATAAAAAAAAAATTGTGAGCCATTAATTCTCAAATTAAAGATACATCTAATTTCAATCTTACTACATGAAAATCATATACCTCTTCCTTTAACCATTTAGGGCTTAACAAAAATCCTTTAATTACTGATCACTAATGGACCTTATCCCTACTTAAGTGAAAATAACTAGTAGATTATAATGGATTATAAGTATTTATAATCGCTCACATCATAGTCTACACTATTACCCGTAGCCCAACTGTATCCATATGGACATCTCACTACTAAATGTGCAAATGTATAATGGTTATATGCGATTAATTTTTATTGCGCAAGTAAGACACATTACAAGGAGAGTGATAATGGACGAGTATCCTTAAATTCTGAAATGACAATACGTTTTCCTCAGGTTTAGTGTGATAGGGTACTTATAGACCCATTACTATAACATTGACTATCGGTACGTGCAAGTGTTATGACGTGGAAGGCTATAGTTAAGGCTAGTTATATGCATTACCCACTCACTTATAGTTGTCGTCCCATCTGAACTAACTCTTGGCCTGAGGCCTTTCCTTACTTAACACAATTCGATGAAACAAAATGAAACACTAACTGATTTTAGGATTAATAAATAAACGATAATCCAGACTGTTTACCAAAATTTATTTCCCAAGGACTGAGGTGGGATTAACCTGGGTATGATCAAGGCGGTGTAAAGAAAATCTCTGTCAAAGTGTTTAAGGATTCTTGAATGTGCACCCGCAAGATTGTCGCAAGTTTTAATGTGCCCATTGGGACTTTGCCACCTTTCCCTAACCACGGTGCACAGGTACAAACTCCCATTAATCTCTAGTAGATGAGTTCTTCGAGTTTACTCCTCATTCTCAAAGTTGGTTATGTGTATCCAGTAGCTATGCTCTAGGGTTTTCTCTTAATGTTCCCAATGCTTACGACGACGATTGAACCTGGTGGATATGCGTTCGACGAAACCCTCCCACTGGAAACTGTCTTAAACAAGGTAAGAGTTTCTGACTAATAACTCTAAGAAATCTCTCAATGTTATACTGAATTTATCTATGTTTGGACTGTAACTCTTAACAGAGTCTATTGATAAATGATTGCACGAGATTTAGGTTATTAATATTCTCTGCTTTTTGCATGAGTCTTCCTGGTTTTCATCCATAGGGAAAGCTAGACTCCACTCCCGAATGTGAGGTTCCTAGTCTTATACTCCTAATCTTGAACCTTCCCAATGGTTATGTTTAAGGAGAGCTGGACATAGAGTGTGTTCTATTGTAGCACAGAGTGTCCTCTTAAGTTCTTTCGGCTCCGTTATTGTCCATATTCTCTCCACATGGCCCGTGGCTCCTCGGAGTAAGGGTATGACTAAGGTTAGAAATATTCAGAGCCATTATCCTTGGTAATCCACCCTGGTACCTTTTAACAAGTCAGATAAGGGTGGCCTTGGTATCACAACTGATATGGTGATTTTGTAACACGTATAAGTCTCATACGAGATTTCATTTTTCTCCTTTTGTTATCTGCGGTATATAATTATCCCTAAGTCTCGAGCTTCATCCGAGGTTTTTCCCTTGTTTTCCCTAGATCAAAACACTTGTTAAACACCCTTGTACTATGATAAAAGAAGTGGAAACCATACAAGATACATTTTAGCAGAGTATAATAATTATTATGAATCATATTTAGCATGAGTTTACTCATTGTTCTGAAAGAAACCGAAAGGTCTTTACTGATTACAAACTAATGATGGGGCCTCTGATTTAAATGTGAGGTACCCATCAGGTGACTCTTCACCCCTTCCACCCTTTTGAGTTCAACGACCCTTCCATGTATACAAGGAGGAGGCATAGTCTACTTCTGAAACTCATCAGCTAAGTATAGTCTGTAAATTTAATGGATTCTTTCATTATCGGTATTCTATTGGTTGATTGACATTAATAAAATATTCTTGGTCTCTCTACAGGATTGGATGTCTTCGTCATTCTTGGAACTCAGGTCATCACTTTAAACAAGAGGTATTCGTGTTACTGTTACCATTTTCTTCCAAAAGAATAAAATCTCCAGTCTACTGAATAGGATAAATTCATTCTAGTGTATGGTTATCATGGGTAGAGAAGTGCCAATTCCCACCCAACTCGTTATTACTACAGTGTTGTTTTTTTAAAGGAACTTAAAGGTTCAAATCATTTACCAAGACATGGTCGAATGATTTATCTTTCTCTTCTGTTATACCAAATGTACTTAAAACCCAGACTCTGTGATATGGTATTTAGATAGATTTTAAATATTGCAACTTCATCTTATATCTATGTTCGAAAATAAAATAAATTCTAATTACCTACTCTGGTTATTCACATAATTACGAAATTTAATGATTGATTATATGCTTGCGGTAATTGTATACCTCTAAATTTGTTCTTTATGAAATCTTTTGTTTCTGCATCATTATTATAATAGGAAAGTCTAAATATGAATAGCCGAATTTGTACAGCCTTGGGCAAAGGAAATTTCCGTAATAAGAAAGGGTGCATCCGGGTTCCTTTATTGTTAAAGTAGTTCATATAATAGATCTGTCATTGCAAATTACATAGTATAATTTTCTGTTGATGTAGTCTCGTGTTAGAATTAAATTTATATCGGTTAGGTTAATGGACTGTAAGGGAAACTAGTATAATAGTCAGTCTTCCTACCTCAGCTACAGATCTGTCTCTACACATCTTGTTTAATGGAAAAGAAAATGTAGCATGGTTTACAAAACTCAGAATGTTGTTCCTGGCATTATTCATACAATTAGATTAATGAAATTACAGCATAACCTCCACTCCCAATATGCTAATCTCAGCATTGATTTCACTCAGAAAACAAATAAAGAAAGAAAATAGCAGTGAATATAATTTAAAGGAGATTTCTTCCAAAATTTAACCATGCATAATCCATTCAACTATCATAACAAATAAAAGGCGAATTCTATTGTTTGTTCAGAAAGGGGTCACTTGACATTAGATTTACCATATGTTCTCTGTCAGTCTTTAGGCTTTATGAATTCGAACTAATTTTTCCTATGCATTATTATCTATCATAATTAGTAGATGCATTACATCTGTGATTGAATCATTCACCAGAGAATTAAAATTATTTCAAGTCTGATTTAACAAATACATTGCATCATATATAAAATCATTCAGACAGAAAATGGAAATCATTTCAACTCCGATTTAAAAAATATACTTCATCAGTTATAAAATCATTCAGACAGAGAAGGAGTAGAGAAACATATCTAAACCATATCACGAGAAGGCAAAGGGAACAACCATGTTCCTCCCAACCATAGAACAAGGCAGCCAAATCACTTGCCTAGTTCACCCCCTAGCCTGACCATGAGTCCATGAGGGCTAACTCAGAACCCCTCCTCAGCAATGTCTTTCAGTCTTCAGCAGACTCCTCTTGCCTCACACTCAATCATTAGTGTTCATAATAGCAAGAAAAGAATATTCTTTTTTTCCCCTCATACTTGGTAGCGTCCTGCCTCCACACATATGCTATTTATCCATAAAATCTTTTTGCCTAGGTATTTTTCCCTCCCTTGGGAATTTTCGCAACTTTCTAAATCACTGATTTTCAGGGGCTACCAATGGCCAAATCCCTGATTTTCCACTTGTAACAATCAGCCCAGAGGTAGTTCCAACATGTTCCCCACTCATGGAGTCATAGTCAGCTAATTTTAACATGGTTGTTCCAATTTTCCTCCTGCAATCAATATAAAATATTATGTTTTCATACAAGTGTCATAGTCAAATAGTTAGTTGGGTCAAATCAGATCTCTTCCTAGCAGTCATAATAATTAATTACAATTATCAAATTTGAAATTCGGAATTGCAATAAATGGCAAAAAATTTCCAATTTCAAATTTACTAAAAACAAAATAATTTTCCAACAAATTTAAATTTCAAAAATACTTAATTTTGGGGGATGTTACATCCTTTCCCCCTTCAATAAAACACCATCCTTAGTGTTCGTTCCTTTGTTGGAGCAGGATTGGATGATATTTCCTCAAATCTCCCACCAACTCCCAAGTGGCCTCCTCAGGACTAAACTGCTTCCATTACACCTTTACCTGAGCGATGGCTCTATTCCAATGTGTTATTTCTCTCAAGAAAAGAATATGTAGGGGTTCCACCTAGAGCTCGCCTTATGGTTCCACCTGCACCAAGTTCCAATCAATCATATGAGTAGGGTCATGAACATATTTTTTCAACAAAGAAACATGAAATACATTATGAATTCTTAGATTAGCTAGAAGTGCAAGTTGGTATGCTACAGGTCCAATTATAGCTAGTATCTCGAAGGCCCCACAAAACCTGGGTGCTAGCTTGGCATAGTTCCCTCACTTCAAAGAAATTTTTCGGGCTTTGACCTTCAAATAAACATGGTCTACCACTTGAAATTCCAAGTGTCTTCTTTTCTGATTTGCATAGCTCTTCTATCTATCCTAGCCTTCTTTCAAGTTCTGTTGTACCTTCCTTACCATGTTATCCATTTCTTGGAGCATCTCTGGTCCAACCATGAGTCTGTCAGTCAGGTTATTGAAGCTAATTGGATTCATACACTTTCTATCATACAGTACTTCGAAAGGGATTAACTTAGTCAAAGTTTGGTACCTGTTATTATATGCAAATTCTACCAAGTGCAAGTAGTCTTATCACTTGTTCGGTTTGTTTCTTACGTACATGAGGAGCATATCCTCTACGATTTGGTTTTTCCTTTCGGTCTGTCCATGTGTTTGTCGATGATAAATCGTACTAAAATTTGAATTAGTAGTTATCCCTGCAAACAATTCCTTCCAAAAAGTGGATGTCAATTTTACGTCTCTATCTGAAATCACCACTTTAGGAATACCATTGTTAAGAACCAAACATCAATATAGCATATAAAAACCTCAGGAAAGTACTCAACGCCTTGAAAAATAGATAATTTCAGATAATAAGCCTCTTCGAGGGGGCAACCTCCTTTTACCCCACTTAAATGTTCAAGTCCAAGATGATTCAAAATGAAAATGTCTCCTTGGTATATATAGGAGACTAGGA
>SNQJ01S0043333.1:36638-48913 GCA_010110895.2 Picea sitchensis
ATTGATCACTAATGGACCTTATCCCTACTTAAGTGAAAATAACTAGTAGATTATAATGGATTATAAGTATTTATAATCGCTCACATCATAGTCTACACTATTACCCTTAGCCCAACTATATCTTTATGGACATCCCACTACTAAATGTGCAAATGTATAATGGTTATATGCCATTAATTTCGATTGCGCAAGTAAGACACGTTACAGGGAGAGTGATAATGGATGAGCATCCTTAAATTTTGAAATGAAAATACGTTTTTCTCAGGTTTAGTGTGACAGGGTACTTATAGACCCATTACTATCACAATGACTATCGGTATGTGTAAGTGTTATGAATTGGAAGGCGATAGTTAAGGCTATTTATACGCATTACACACTCACTTATAACTTTCGTCCCATCTGAACTACCTCTTGGCCTGAGGCCTTTCCTTACTTAACACAATTTGATGAAATGAAATGGAACCCTAACCGATTTTAGGATTAAGAAATAAACGACAATCCAGACTGTTTACCAAAATTTATTTCCCAAGGACTGAGGCGGGATTAACCTGGTACGATCAAGGTGGTGTAAAGAAATTCTCTTCAAACCATTTAAGGCTTCCTGAATGTGCTCCCTCGGAATTGTCGTGAGTTTTAATGTGCTCGTTGGGACTTTGCAACCTTTCCCTAACCACGGTGCACAGGTAAAGACTACCATTAATCTATAGTAGATGAGGTCTTGGAGGTTACTCCTCATTCTCAAAGTTGGTTCTATGTATCCAATGGCTATGCTCTAGGGTTTTCTATGAATGTTCCCAATGCTTACGACGATGATTCAACCTGGTGGATATGCGTTCAATGGACCCCTCCCACTGGAAACTCTCTTAGAAGAGGTAAGAGTTTCTGATTGATAACTCCAAGAAATATCTCGATGTTATACTGAATTTATCTATGTTTGGAATGTAACTCTTAACAGAGTTTGTTGATAAAGGATTGAGTAAGATTTAGGTTATTAATATTCTCTGCTTGTTGCATGATTCTACCTGGTTTTCATCCATAGGGAAAGTCGGACTCCGCTCCTGAATGTGAGGTTCCTAGTCTTATACTCCCAATATTGAACCTTCCCTATGGTTATGTTTAAGGAGACCTAGACATAGAGTGTGTTCTATCATAGCACAAAGTGTCCTGTTAAGTTCTTTCGACTATGTTACTATGCATATGCTCTCCGCATGGTGCATGGCTCCTCGGAGTAAGGGTATGACTAAGGTTAGAAATATTTAGAGCCATTATCCTTGGTAATCCACCACGATACCCCTTAACGAGTCAAATAAGGGTGGCCTGGGTATCACAACTGATATGGTGATTTTGTAACGTGTATCAGTCTCATACATGATTTCATTTTTCTCCTTTTGTTATCTGTGGTGTATAATTATCCCTAAGTTCGGAGCTTCATCTGAGGTTTTTCCATTGATTTCCCCAGGTGAAAACACTTGTTAAAGACCCCTTTACTAGGATAAAAGAAAGGGAAACCATACATGATACATTTTAGCAGAGTACAATAATTATTATGAATCGTATTTAGCATGAGTTTATTCACTATTCTGAAAGAAACCAAAAGGTGTTTACTTATTACAAACTAATTATGGGGCCTCTGATTTAAATGTGAGATACCCATCAGGTGACTCTTCGCCCCTTCCAGCCCTTCGAGTTCAACGACCCTTCCATGGATACAAGGAGGAGGCAGAGTCTACTTCCGAAATTCATCAGCTAAGTATAGTTTGTAAATTTATTGGATTCTTTCATTATCGGTATTCTATTGGTTGATTGATATTAATAAAATATTTTGGGTCTCTCTACAGGATTGGAGATCTTCGTCATTCTTGGAACTCAGGTCATCGCTTTAAACAAGAGGTATTATGGTTCCTGTTACCATTTTCTTCCAATAGAATAAAATCTCCAGTCTACCGAATGGGATAAATTTGTTCTAGTGTATGGTTGTTGTGGGTATATAAGTGCCAATTCCCACCCGACTCATTATTAATATAGTGTTGTTTTTTTAAAGGAACTTAAAGGGTCAAATATTTTACCGAGACATGGTCGAACGATTTATCTTTCTCTTCTGTTACACTAGATGTACTTAAAACCCAAACTCTTTGATCTGGTATTTAGATAAATTTTAAGTATTGCAACTTCATCCTGTATCTATGTTCGGAAATAAAACAACTTTTAATTAACTACTCTGGTTATTCTCATAACTGCGAAATTTAATGATTGATTATATGCTAGCGTTAATTGTATACCTCTGAATTTGTTCTTTTTGAAATCTTTGGTTTCTGCATTGTTATTATAACAGGAAAGTATAAATATGAATAGCCGAATTTGTACAACCTTGGGCAAAGGAAATTTCCGTAATAAGAAAGGGTGAATCTGGGTTCCTTTACTGTTAATGTAGTTCATATAATAGATCTTTCATTGCAAATTACATAGTATAATTTTCTGTTTCTGTACTCTCTTGTTCATAATACCTTTATACGGGTTAAGTTAATGGACTGTAAGGGAAACTATTATAATAGTCAGTCTTCCTACCTCAGCTACAGATCTATCTTTACATAGCTTGTTTAATGAAAAACAAAATGTAGCATGGTTTACAAAACTCAGAATGGTATTCTAGACATTATTCATACAATTAGATTAATGAAATTACAACATAACCTCCACTCCCAATATGCCAATCTCAGCATTGATCTCACTTAGAAGACAAATAAAGAAAGAAAATAGTAGTGAATCTAATTTAGAGGAGATTTCTTCCAGAATTTAACCATGCATAATACTTTCAACTATCATAACAAATAAAAGGCCAATTCTATCGTTCGTTCAGAAAGGGGTCACTTGAGATTAGATTTACCATATGTTCTATTTCAGTCTTTAGGATTCATGAATTCGAACTGATTTTTCCAATGCATTATTATCTATCATAATTAGTAGATGCATTACATCCGTGATTGAATCATTCACCAAAGAATGGAAATTATTTCAGTTCTGATTGAACAAAATACATTGCATTAGATATAAAATCATTTAGACAGAAAATGGAAATCATTTAAGTTCTGATTTAACATACACATTGCATCAGATATAAAATCATTCAAACAGAGAAGGAGTAGAGAAACATATATGAACTGGATCATGAGAAGGCAAAGGAAATAGCCACGTTCCTCCCAACCATAGAACAAGACATCCAAATCACTTGCCCATTTCACCCCCTAGCTTGACCATGAGTCCATGAGGGCTAACTCAGAACTCCTCCTCAACAATGTCTTTCAGTCTTTAGAAGACTTCTCTTGCCTCACACTCAATCATTAGTGTTCATAACAGCAAGAAAACAATAGTCTATTTTTCCCCACGTACTTGGCAGCGTCCTGCCTCCTCACATATGCTATTTATCCATAACATATTTTTGCCTAGGTCTTTTTCCCTCCCTTGGGAATTTTCACAGCTTTCTAAATGCCTGATTTTTAAGGGCTTCCAATGACCAAATCCCTGATTTTCCACTTGTAACAATCAGCCCAGAGGTAGTTCCAACATGTTCCCCACTCATGGAGTCATAGTCAGCTGATTTTAATATGGTTGTTCCATTTGTCCTCCTGCAATCAATATAAAATATTTTGTTTTCATACAAGTGTCATAGTTAAATAGTTAATGGGGTCAAATCAAATCCTTGCCCAATAGTCATAATAATTAATTACAATTATCAAATTCGAAATTCAGAATTGCCTTAAATGGAAAAAAAAATTCCAATTTCAAATTTACTAAAAATGGAATAATTTTCCAACAAATTTAAATTTCAAAAATACTTTATTTTTGGGGATGTTACACTTCACATCAATCAAAAAAACCTAAGAAAATTCAAAACATACAGGGATTGAAAGACAAGGGAATGAAGTCAACAACAAGCTTAAGGCTATGTGGAAATTAAGTTATCAATTAAAATGCTAAGTCAAACATTTTCTTTACCCAATTAAAAATGCATAATTGAAAGCATGAGGTATAATACAAATCTATCATGCAGAATCAAAGTAAGCGTACCGTAGCCCAAGTCATTTGCTCTGATTCATTATCTTGCGCACTCCATGCAGCTCGCTCTTGTCGACCGATGAGACTTCACTAGTACCTTCCTGCCAACGCTAGGGGTACTCTTCTTCCCCCTTAGTCCCCCGAGATGCAAAGGGGGAACGCACACTAACACATAGAACAACTAGCTCCCAACTTGCCTTGCAAGGCCATGCTACCATACTTCACCGAGTTGGTTGTCCCAACTTCCACAAGCTAAGTCAGTGAAGTCTAAATTTCTGCAGCGTAACGTTACGCATCACAGAACAGATCCATCCTCCTCCTCCTCCCTCCTTTATATATAATTTCTAAGTCATTTACTTTCCGAAAATCCCATTTAATTTATTGTTCAACAATTCAATTCATAAAAATCCTCCCCGTACATGTTTCACCCATCCCCTTCCTTGCACCATAAATTAATTTCATTAATTACTTAATTACTCCTATTTCCCTGACCCACCTAAAAGCATTCCTAGAATTGCTCCTAGGTGTCCCCATATTCCCTTATACATTTTAATGACTTACCCCCTACTAATTTACTAGTTGAGTTTAATTTATAAAGTTCTTAAATGCTATGTACCTTACTAAGTATGTCTTTCTGCTTTTTCCTTGTGTTTCCCCTTTCTTTTTATGTTTCCTGTTTTTTCTTAGTTTCCTAAGTCTTTTAAAATTCCCTCTTTTCCTTTTTCATTTAAAACTCAAATTGGCATGTATAGAAAATTACATTTTCCTTGTTTCCTTTTTAATTATTAAATTTTTAATTAGCATATGTAACAAAAAAATTATTTCCCCTTTTTCTCCCTTTTTAAATTTTATCCACCAAAATATTTTTATAAATTAATTGAATTGATTACCCCCTTCTTGTCACATGATTAATGATGATTATCATTAATATTTATTTATTTGTTTTTTTTTATTTTTATATAAATATATATTTGTATTTTTATCACAAGTATCACTTAGACCTAGACTTTATTTTCCTAGGCTGAGTGACATTTTATTAGGGAAATTGTTTTAAATCTTTCTCATCACATTATTTGTTCTAAGGCCATATAGGTTTATTCATTTATTATTTAACAACACGACGTGGCCTTCAGGATGCACTAGGTGCTCCAAGGGTGCCACTCGCCTCTTGAGGGTATTCTGAAGAAACAAAAGGATACAAGTTGTATGACCCTGTCGCAAGAAATGTCATAATCCACCGCGATGTTCAGTTCATGGATAATGAAGCATGGGATGGAAAAATGGAAAATAAAGTCAAAATTATTGACGAAATGGAGCATGATGAAACAAAAGATGGAATGGTTCAAACACCATCTATAGGTCACTGCGCAGTCCCTTCTACACCTGGCACTATGACACAAATGACAACACAAAATACTCCAATAAGAACAACCGGTGTCTAGTATACACCTAGAGCACAACAAATACCAACAAACAGTCTGATTATTTCTACATACCCGAATCCAACTTTATTAAGTCTATTACCAAGGAAGACAAGAAGTATGTGTGAAATCTATAATGAAGAAGCAACAAAATCATTTTCATTTTTTTCTTTGTTTTCACAAATAGACAATCATTTAACCTTTGAATAAGTTGTCAAAGATGATATATGGGCACACGCCATGGATGAAGAAAATAAAATGCAGAGAGAAAAATCAAACATCGAAGTTAGTTGATGTACCTAATGAAAAGGATGCGATAAGTGTCAAGTGTATTTATAAAACCAAGAAAGATGCAGAAGGAAATATGCAGAAGAACAAGAAAAGGTTAGTTGCAAGAGGTTTTACACCACAACCTAGAATAGATTTCAATGAAACATTTGCACCAGTTGCAAGCATGGACATAGTCTGAACCGTTTTAGCAACTTCTGTGTAATACAAGTGGAAAGTTTATCATATGGATTTTAAGGAAACATTTATGAATGGACACTTAGAAGAAGAAGTGTATGTGGAACAACCACAAGGTTATGAGGTTCCAAGATAAGAAGACAAGGTATACAGATTAAGGAAAACATTGTTTGGGTTAAAGCAAGCTCCCATAACTTGGTACAGTCACATTGATTCCTATTTGACACGAAATGGATTTCACAGAAGTGAAAATGAGCCAACATTGTACATCAAATAAAATCAACAAGGTAATATGCTAATTGTTTTCTTATATGTAGAGGATTTGATTTTTACAAGTGATTTTGGTATAGAATAATTCAAGTCACTCATGGTGGATGAATTGAAATGACTGATTTAGGGCTTCTGAGATATTTTTTGGGAATAGAAGTTCACCAGTCCAAAACTGGTATATTTATCTCACAATATAAGTATGCACATGAAATATTTAAAAGATTCAATATGATAGTTTCAAAAGCAGCTCCAACACCCGTCATAACAGGATTAAAGTTAAGCAAAGAGGATAAGGGGTCCAAAGTGGATCCCACACTATTCAAAATATCGGTAGGCAGTCTTATGTATCTCACAACAACAAGACCTGATATTATGTATGGAGTGAGCCCAATCTCCAGGTTCATGGAAACTCCAAAAGAATCACATTGGAAGGTAGGAAAGACAATCTTGACATATGTGAATGGAACAATAGATTTTGGCATTAAAGTACTCCACTTCAGAAGATTTCCTACTCATTGGATACAATGACAGTGATTGTGGAGGCAACATAGATGACACGAAAAGTACCTTTGGGTACACATTTCATTTTGGAATAGGTATGGTATCATCGGCATCAAGGAAGCAACCCATAATAACTCATTATTTAGTAGAAGAAGAGTACGTCGCAGCTACAAGCATTGGTTTTCAAGAAGTTTGGATGAGAAGAATGCTAAAGGATGTGTTGCAGGATAAACATAAACCAATAACAATATTTTGTGACAACAATTCAACCATCATGTTATCAAAGAATCATGTGTTTCACAAGAAAACTAAGCACATTAATACAATGTATCATTTTATCAAAGAATTGGTGAATAACAAAGAGATATGTTTAGAGTTTTGTAGGTCAAAAGAATAAGTCGCATATATTTTTACAAAGGCTTTAGCAAGAGATGCATTTCAACATTTGCGCAGTAGTCTCGGAGCTATGTAGTAACAGATGACTGACAGTAAATGAAAACTCAATTTTTGATGTAAAATGTGTAATACCACCTAATTATAATTAAGGGGGAGTGTTGGAAATAGTAATTACAAGTCGGTGACATATTCACGTCTCTGTCGATTTGTTAGTCAGTCAATTTGTCAGTAGTTTGTCAGTCAGCAAAATTATCATTCTTTCAATCTATCTGACATTTTTCAAATGTAAAATCACACATTTACTCAAACTCATTCTAAGTTAGTCGACTATCTTAGAAGTTATAAACAGAGTCGATCTTTATCTTCTCGAGTCTAGTTAAGTAGTTGAATAATCAGTCGTCTTAATGGTAGTTCTTAAAGTTGAGTCAGTGTTAATTCTACAAGAAGTCTCAGTCGTAGTCCATATACATCCAAGTCTTTAGTTAGTCGATGATGTAGAGGATGCAGTTGATGCAGAGAAGAAGCATATATGTAGAGAGGAAGGAGAAAAAACAACAACTGAGGATTTGAAGAATTCTGAGCACAAGCTCTGAGTCTATAAAGTCAGCATAAATCATTTGAGCCAAAGTTCATATTAGTTATTTTATTTTTTATTCGCGCACTACACCAAAGTTATTAATATCAAGTATTTTGTTGAGTTGACAAGTTTATGTGATATTTATGAGTTTATGTGCTAAGCATAGCACTGTTTTATTTTTCATCCATAAATCATTTCATTAAGTGTGTTTATTCACATCATGCAACAAATCTTCCAGTCTGTGCACTATGCGGTTTGTTTTGAGAACTCTGTGACGAAACCTATTTGGTGCGCAATATTTGAAACTGCGTTACGTAGAGTAGTTTGCTTGTGTCATTGATTTGAGAATTCATCCAACCACCACGTGATGCAAAAATACTAGTCATATCCAATGTGAGATAGAGATGTCAATTAACATTCGTATACCATGATTTTGCTGGAAATATCCCACAACCTTGGATGGGGAAAACCTTGACTAATCCGTATGCACATTTGAATAATTTAAACCTAATTAAGGGTACTGTAAGGTAAATAATTCTAAGTCAATGTCATTTTTTTATCCTCAAGGGATATCCCAATTTTATAACTTCAAATCAACAAAATCATTCCTACTTGTCTCTATAAAAGTGTTGGAATCTGCTACAACCAAAGCCTTGAATGATACATTCACGTGTTTGAATAATTCGATAGAATTCATTGTCATTTTTTTATCCTCATGCGACCATGTAAATTTTATAACTTCAAATTCATGAAATCAATCCTTCTTGGTGCTATAAATTTGCTTCCAATCTCCCACAACTGGATGAGGAAAACCTTGAATGATAACATACACAAGTTTGAATAATCATAATCGAATTGGAGGATAGTTAGCTAAAGAATTGTGGGTTAACGCCAACCTTTTAGGGGCATGCAACCATGCCAAATTTATAACTTCAAATTCACAAAATCAATACTACTTGCCACTGTAAATGAATTTCTTGTATTATATATATACTAACAGACCCACTTAAGTTGTGGCTGATGAACGTTGATATAGGATTACAGTGATAAAACAATGTTAAAATATTTTCAGACCTCCACATAGTTTAAACTATGTCATTGGAGCACTCATTTTGTATGAGACATGTAGGGTTTATGGACTATCTAATGGGAGGAAATTTTACGGAGATTGTTGGCTTTTCATTCCATGGGTAAATTTTAATGAGGGTGCTTTACATGGAATGTAGATATATATGGTAAACAAAACATCCAGGAACATACAAACCTCTGCATCATCCAACTTACTTACAAATATTAGGCTCCTGGCTAGTTTTGGAATGTGCAGAACCCCAGGGAGAGTTCTAATCCTTCCATATTTCAGCAACAACTTAACCCTTCCACGTCCCATGATTTTGGTTGTCGAGTCATCTCCTAGGAATACATCACCACCATCATATTTTTCATATTCACAGAACCACTCCCTGTGAGGATTCTTATGATATGATGCACCTGGATCGATTAACCATACACCACGGTCTGCACGTGTACTTGTAGATACCAGGTAAATATCACCTCCTTCTTCAGTGGAGGTTTTCACCTCTATGGAAGAGGTATTATCAGATACATTTGGTTTATCAACCTTCTTAGAATTGCAATCTTTCTTATAATGCCATATTTTACCAAACTTCCAGCATTTCCTAAAATATTTTCCTGGAGACTTAGATTGTTAAGGTCCTAACCTGCACATAGGTAGATCAATGTATTCAGATGTAATAAAGGTCAATATAAATAAGGCCTTTCAATAAAATAGAATAAGGTAGATGTAAGAAGACCTAATAGAAGCTTTCGCTTCTAGAAGGATCTTTCTCTAGATGCTTCTCTTAATAGACATATTTAGTATAAATAAGGGTCGAGGGTATGATAACCCTAGCTTGGAGATTATTGTAACAGAGTGTTGCTCGAATGGAGGTTTCCCCCTCAAAGAGGCCTATGAACATTTCTTTTTGAATCAAAGTGCTATTTCTATTGTTATTTCGTATATCATTTATGTGTATTGTGAAGATTATGTTGGATATTTTACTGTTATTCTGTCATTTCTAGCATTTTATTTATGTTCTGCATATTTTATATATCTGGTATCTTGCAAGTGGTATCAGAGAATTTTCCTTTGCAGAAATTGTGGGTATTCTTTTTTCAAGGTAGAGACGTATTCTAGCGTCTTTAAGCCATAGAGATCTATCGTTACGCGCATAAACCCGCAGTTGAGGGATTCATAGAAGTGGTTCTTAAGCGCACATCTATTGGCCACCCTTGTGACCCCTGTTGGTACCCCTTCAAATGGTAGCGCATCAGACAACACCTATGTACGGATCGGCCTAGATTTACTTAATCCCTTTTTAGATAAACCTATTAGCCGTCGGACTACTATAGTGTCATCGAGAATAGCACTCGAGAAGATACTCTCTAGTACCCGGGTAGTCGGGTATTACATCTAAGGGTACGGTCTATCATCCTTAGTTAGTGCCCTGAGATATTGGGCCGAGTACTACTGTTGGAACCCACACATATATCAGAGAGCTATAGCACAACGCAAACCCTTGTCTATAGAACCCTTGAATACCTAACCCTTGGGGAACATAAACATAAACATACACAAATTAAGCCGTCGAGATCTATTCCCACGCATCTGTGTTCGGGTTTCTAAGTAAATACTCTCTAGCTCAGAATTTGGGGATTTCAACACTGCAACATTCTTCAGACCAAAGTATAACCCCGCAACTATAAAAAAAATAAAAATATTCTAGAATTTTTTTCACCATTATTTGAGACCTATTCCATTAGATTCATCTCTTCTCCCTTCTCACATTCATCCATATCATTTTTCTACAAAAAATTTGACCCCGCCCGCTCCCTTTTCAGTTCACCCATCCTCATGGCCCATACCCATATCCAAGAACTGGAGTCTCGCTTCAACACCTTGCAATCTGGTTTCCTCGAGACCCAACAAGAAGTGCAACAACTCGGTGCTACTATTGCCTCTCGTGATGCATCCATAAATGCATCCATAAATGTAGTTGTGCAGTCCACAATGGCGGAAGTCAAACATGAACTGACCACCCATCTTGAATCTGTCTTTGCATCACTCTTCACCAAGCTGAAGATCCCTACCGATGACTCTTTTCCTGATGCACATAAAAATACTGAAGGTGAAACTTCTTCCCATTCCTTTCAACCCCATCACTTTCAACGAGACATATGCCTTCCGCGGGTGGATGTAACCAAATTTGATGGCTTAGACCCCACTGGTTGGGTCACCCAAATGGAACATTATTTCTCTCTCTACAGCATTACAGATGACTTGGTCAAACTACGGTATGGTGTTCTCCATCTAGATCAAGAACGCTGGCAATGGTGGCAATGGAGAAAAAGTTCCCATTAAGGGTATATTGCTTGGACCAAATTTGTAGCTGAGCTTTATGAACACTTTGACACTGACACCAACCATTTGGGCCATTTGACAAAATTGAAGCAATTAGGCATAGTAGAAGACTTCATAGCTGCATTTGAGCGTCTGTCTTTTCGAACACAGGGCATGACAGATGCTTTCTTTTGAGAGTGTTTTATCAGTGGCCTCAAGGAGGAGATTCAGGCCCATGTCTTCATGGCTCGACCTACGACTTGGGCGGAGGCTACCAAAAAAGATAAATAAGCACAACAAATTGTTTCTTCTCAAAACCGTAAGCCTTCCTTTATCTCTCACCCTAAACCAGTAAACCCCACTACTCCCTTCACCCCATTAAAAATCCAAAAATTGACAAGGGCTGAAATGGTTGAATGCCAACTCAAAGGCCTCTGTTATAATTGTGATGACAATTATTTCCCAGGCCACAAATGTAAGGAACAAAATATTTTTATGGCCATCTCTGAGGATATTCTGGAAGAAGATGTTGACACTCCCCTTGTGCCTGAGTCAGCAGAAATCACTGACATAAACCCTCCCTCTGACCCTTTGGAAGTGGAACCGATCATTTCCCTCAATTCTCTCACCGGCTTCTCTGCCACCCAAACCCTCAAGTTAATCGGTTACATCAAGCACCGAAAGGTCATCATTTTGTTTGATAGTGGCAGCACCCACAGTTTTATTCATCTCCGCATTGCCCAAGAAACCCATTGCTACATCCATGCTGTCAACAATTTCCAAATCATGATTGTCAATGGTGGTTCTATGAAATGTAGCGGGTGTTGTGAAAATGTGCGTCTCCAAATCAGTGACTACCACCTAAAATCCCATATGTTTTCTATTGACATGGGCAGTTGCGACATTGTGTTGGGTCCTGACTTCCGTGCTCTCAACAAACTAACCATCAAAGACAAATTTCCCATTCTTGTCATTGATGAACTCTTGTATGAATTGAGTGGTGCCCAATTCTTTACCAAACTTAATCTTCGCTCGGGCTATCACCAGATACATATGAAATAGGCTGGCATTCCCAAGACCGCCTTTCACACTCATGAGGGCCACTATGAGTTTTTGGTCATGCCCTTTGGTTTGTGTAACGCCCCCTCCACCTTCCAGAGCCTCATGAACCATGTCTTCCGCCCTTTTCTCCGTC
>SNQJ01S0043333.1:61337-105763 GCA_010110895.2 Picea sitchensis
GGTACAACCTCTTACAAATAAAGCATTTCTGATAAAAAGGATGCAACTACATCCTCATACTTCAATGTATATTGAGTGGTACTACCAATTTCTACAACTAGATTATCCCAAGAGTCTGGAAAAGAACATAACAAATTAATACACTTATCTTCTTCTACAATTTTAATATTAATAGATACCAGTTGACTTACCAGAGTATTAAAGGAATTTACATGTTCTGTCACAGAATCTCCATCTTCCATCCTAATATGATACAACTTCTTTCGAAGAAACAACTTGTTTACTAGGGACTTTGATTGATACAACTTCCATAACTTATCCCATAGTTCCTTGGCCATATATTCTCCCGAGACATTCAACAACACTGAATCTGTCATGTAGAGTCGAATAGTACTTCTTTCTCTTCTGGCCAACTTCTCCCAATCTTCCTTCAAAATACCAATAGGTGGTGTAATAGTAGTTTGTGTACCAGTAGGTTGTGTACCAGTAGACTTTGTGCCAGGAGACTACGTACTAGTAGGTTGTGTACTAGGATCCACAACGATCCATTGTTCTTTCTTTACAAGAAGGTCCTCCATATTGAGCTTCCATAGATCAAAGTTTTTATCGTTGAACTTCTCTATCTCGATTATATAAGATCTCTCCATTCTTATTTCTACACTCAAATAACCACTACCAAAGCTTCCACTAAACCCAGATTTATCACAGACCCAAGATAAACTTGATCTATCAAGACCGAGCCAAACCCTCAACAACAAAGGTGTTCCCTTGAAGCCAAAAACAATCTTTGATACCACATGTAAGTTTTAAACCTATGAATTAAAGAAATGCATACATATTATTAAGAAAAACATAAATTAATCAATGGATCATACACATAGTACACAAAGATTTACACTCAAAACTCTTAACTGGGAGAAAACCGGCCTTCCTTGGTCCCTCACCTTTCAACTCTTAATTGTATTAATTTCACCATTCACCATACAATATATAAAATATTTTAGGTATTCATTAGCTACCAAAATCCTAATCCCTTAATCCTGTATTAATTTAGAAAACCGCTAAAAATAGCAAAATCCGCTAAAATACCAAAAAAAGCCCAAAAAATAATACTTTCGGGGTGCTTCCATGAACCCCGTCAGCTCCGAGTTGTTGCCCAGAGCTGAACGTTGCGTGAAAACATGGGGGGATAAACCTTCCCCAATGGGAAGCTCCCAAGAAAGTGCCCGGTGCACACAACACAAAGAGTGAAGGAAGTTGGGATCGTCATATGCAATTGTCGAATCTGACACGCCCACACACACATGCAAAGAATATAACACATACCCAACAGATGCACATGTGGTATATGGTCTTTGAAAAACCTTTGTTAAATAAAAGAGAGGTTCCTCTATATTTCCTAAGGAAATTATGCGAAGAGTTTATGTTGGGTCACCATCTCAACTACCTTGACATTGGTGAATTCTAAGGGCTAGGTTGTGGGTTGTGGGTTCTACCTTGATAGAGAGAATGTTAGGTGTGACTTGGTGCGAGTTCCTCATCCTCCTAGGTGAAGGAATAACCCCCTTCTCAACATCCTCCCATCATGGAAGACATCTTTTAGACACAATTATCGATATCAACCTTGACTCGAAACCTAGTGCAACATGATAATATTGTAGCACTATCTCGACAAGAGGTGCCTACAAGTGACGGTTGTCGAGGGGTTGGACCTTAAAGATATAAAATAGAGTGCAGCTGGAAGAGGGTACATGGACATAGTAGGAGTTCGTGTGAGCCTCATATATGCTCAAGTTGTGATTAGATTTTTTATGGGCGAATGGAGGCTAGTGAACATGAGAGTTTCATGGAGGAGGTTAGTATATTGACCATATTTATGTTCTTCATGATTATTTATAGTTTTTTGTGTATTTATTTCCATATCTTATTATATGATGTTTCTCAGTTTCTACGATCTGATAGAAAACCCTTTAGGTCGATTAGATGCATCAATTTCAGTTTCCACCACTAATGCTTAGTAGAGGTAGCCTATTCATTTGACATAATACACACATAGGTATGTGTCACCTTTGATAAATTCAACACAATGATTTGGTTATTCTCTGTAATCCTCCAATATAATGTTCTTGTGTTTCTAAAGGTTGTGGTACCATACAATGATGAACCATTTCCACCTTGGATTGACAAGTCAATTGCTTCACACGTGTCATGTGTTGAGTTAAATATTGTTTAAATGTGAAATTGTTTATATTGTTTTCGTTGAATTTTACATTTTGGTACTAATAAAATATTATAAATATGTATGAGGGTTACTTCATCCACTATTTGGTCACTTGTACCACCACCCTTTCATTCACCACCACTATGAGGCTAGTCTAGTCCTTGGTCACCTTGCCCTAGCTCTTGGGATACCTCTTTCCACCCCAATGGTTTTACCATCATTGGTACAACTTGTGGGAGTTTATCGTTTCCTTCTCCCACCATATTTCCCATCCCATCCATCCATAGTGTCTACACACATATGCCACCCACCCCCATCACATCCATCTATAGTCAATGTGCATGTATTCCACCTACCCCCACCACATTTTCAATCTCATCCATCCATAGTGTATGCAACCATACGCTACCCACCCCCGCCACCATTTCCATCCAATGCATCCAAAGTGGCTACACCTATACATGACCCAATAGTCATCTCTATTACAGAACAGGCTATGCCATCCATTGAAGTTTCCATAATATATATTTCCTCCAAGTACGTTATATAGTAGAGTGCTCCACCTTCTAGTGACTCTCCACTATTTCTCGAGTTATTCATGGTGAAATCATTTGTTGATGAATTTTTATGTATCCTAAATAGAATTAATTTTATGCTTTTATATTTAAATTTCATTCCTTGATCCTTGTAATTGTTGCAGGGTGGTATCAATTAAATATTAGTGACATCCAGGAGGCTAACACCCTCGTGATTTTCAATACGATATGCAATGAATTGTCTTAGATTTAATTAAAAATTATCATTTTATAAGTATGTTAATTCATTGTGAATCAAAGGAGGCTTCATGGAAGGATCAATGACTATCAATCTATAATATAACAAACATTTTATCATCAATCTATAATATAACAAACATTTTATCATCAATTTGCATCAAATTTTATGAGGGTTCCCCTAAAATCCTTAAGAACTACTCAAACATGTTAATAAAAAGAGGTGTTATATCAAGTAGTTCACTTAGGAGATGCAAAGGACATAAGAGCGTCCATTGGCTATAGAAGAGGAGAAGGTGATTGGGATAATGATGTTCTTGAAATATTTATGTGAATATGAATCTTTATGTGTTCTTTACAATCCGAACTTCCAACCAAATAAAACCAAAAGTTCATTAAACAAGTTTTATTTCATGACACGTATATTGGGTTTTAGATAAATTCCAAAAAAACAACAATCTCTATGGAAAAGATTTCATCTAAATGCAACAAAAAAAAATCAAAATCCACTATATTTTTATAATTATACTATGTTCCAAGTTCCATTCATTTTGTCTTAACTGCATTTTGAGTGCTAATTAAGTGACGTGCAATAGGAGGTTATATACATGTTATCTATACAAAATGCATTTTGACTACTAGTTAAGTGACGTGCAATAAGAGGATATATACATGTTATCTATATTAATTAGTTTATTTAGTTTATTAGTTTGGGATTATAACAAAATGGTGGAACGTAAGAGACGCAATCTCTCGCAATCTCTTACATATTTGGGATTATTGTTTTCACCATTTCGTGTGCCTTTCTCCTCCCATCTCTTAGTAGATGATGTTAAGCCCTTTACCTCTAATTTTTATCGTGTTTCTTTCTCCTCCCATCTTTTAGTAGATGATGCTAATCCCTCTACTTCTAATTTTTATTGTTTTTATCATTTCCTTTGCCTTTCTCCTCCCATATCTGAGTAGATGATGTTAAAATATTAACTTGGGATTTTGAATTTAGATGTTAATATTCATTAACATATTTATTTTAGTATGGAATTTAACATACAATGTATAATTATTAAATGATATATTTTGAATAAAAGTATTTAAAAAAGAAAGAAAAAAAAAGAAAATGTTCATTTTCAAAATATTGCAATAATAATATCAAGCATCCTTGCGATAAATAATGGGATATTTCCATAAAACAATGCAGAAATCGAAAAAAAAAAATGCATGCACTCAAATAATTAACAAAATGAACTCTCTAGTCACTCTATATATATATATATATATATATATATATATATATATATATGTTAGTTTCATTAGCTATAAATAAGAGCTACTTGAAAGAGTTGGGACTTTAATTCCCCGGATCGCCTTACTTATATGCCCCTAATATAGGCGTGCTCCGCACCTTCTTGTTCCCATTATGTCTATTCTGTTTCTTGTTTCTTTCTCAGCTTCTTGCTTTATCAATTTCTCTATTTTACAGCCAAATCCGAGGTTTTACCGAGCGAACTCTCTCTTGCTGCGTACAACCACGTTTTTTCACACGCCCTCGACCACGCATCGCCCATCCTTGCAGATCCAACATCGTACGGATCTGTGGGTGCTCGCGCCTTATCACAGCCATTCGAGGGTTTGTTGCTGTCGTCCCGCTCTCTCGAGGGTTTATCACTGCATACCGACACTCTCTCTATCTGTAGTGATTTTCTGCAGCTCTAAGGCATGAATTTCCGACCAAATCAATCAAAAATTAGAAAGCCATCGCTGAAATATTCAGTCACGTACGGTTGCGATCTACACATCCACCACAGAGTTATTTTGATTGATTTTTTGCAATTACCTTTTTTAGTGTTTTTATTTTAAGAGTGGGGTTTCCATATTTTAGACATTATATTTAAAAATTATATATTCATATTTTGTATTTTTGTTAATTCTTTATTGATAAAATGGTGGAATTAAAAACAATTGATCTCCTTAGCCTCCATAATTATCATACATGGAAACTTAAAATGAAACAACTCAGGCTTTGGAAAACTTTAGGTCATAATCAACCCACAAGGAAGTAGAGAAATTTTGCTTATGGAAACATGAAGCCATGGGGTTGATTGGGTTACATGTTCTAGAGAGTTTGTTATTCCATCTTGATGGATGTAATACCTCAAAACAAAAATCGGATAAGTTGGGTTTGTGATTTGGAAAAGTCAACGAGTTTAGGACCTTACAGTTAGAAGCAGAGTTGTCTTCATTGTCTTCATTGGGTTTTCATTGGTTCCTAATGAACGTGCCTTCATTGAAGACTATATTTCCAAGTTCAAGTCGTTGCTAACTCAATTAAAAGGACGTGGAAAAACCAAATCCGATGATAAATGCATTTTCCTAATACTATTCAAATTGAAAAGTCCATTTTATTCTAGGATGGATGCACTAGGAGATGAATTTAAAATGCTTTGTTTTGAGTTGTTTTTTTTTCTCCTTACAAGATAACAATCAGAGATTTAACATCTATATATATTCTTTCTAGCTCTACAAATCAAACTCTTTTGGCCGATAACTTCAATTTAAGGTAAAAAGAAAGGCTCATACAAAAAGAAGAAAGATTTTGCACAAGGTGGTCAAACTCCCTCCAAACCTAGAAATCAAAATTATCTCCATCTTCCAAGTCTAGTGAGTCTTCCTCCAAGAAGAAGAAGAAAAATATGAACCTTGCATATTTTGTGGTGGTAAAGGGCATCTAGAATCAAAATGTTGGAATTAACTTGTGGCTTTGAATGAAGCCATGTAACAACACAAAATTTCTATGTCCTAATCTTCTTCAACAAATAAAGAGAATGCCTTATGTGCTCAGGCCTTGTACATATCCTCATATAGATGGATATTCAATTCATATGCATATCATCATATGACTCATTCCAATGAGTTAATACCTTCAACATCTCATTGTAGCATTTCTGAGAGTTCCATTGGAGACTCTACACAACTTGATGTTTTATGATCAAGTAATGTGCAGTTAGATGAAGGGTGCATCAATAATGGCATTCTTGTTTCTAACATCTCTGCTAATATACTCTCAGTTGATCAGATTTGTCATTTTGGTGATGGGAAAACAATAGTGTTCTACCCCAATGATGTACAGTCATCCAAGAATTGCAAAATCCTAACATTGTTGTTGCCTCAGGAATAGTCAATCATAGCAATATATTGTACATGTTTTCTATTTTTGAGCCTTTTTCAGCTTCCTCTTTCATCACACATGTTGATACTTTGAGTAAGATTTTGCATTAAATATTTGGGAATCTAAACTACAGGTACTGGTTGCAGTTGAGCACACATAAATTGGTTCATGGAATTCCTAAAGTTTCTTGTATTGATGGAGTTTGTCCAGGATGTGTTCCTGGAAAAAAACATCAATATCCTTTTCCAAAACGAAAATCCCTGCATGCTAAAACACTTGTTGAGTTGGTACATAGTGATCTCATGATTTTTCCAACTAGTTCATTTTTCAGGGGCTAAGTATGCACACACTTTTATTGATAACTTCTCACTAAGATCTTGTGTGTACTTTCTTAAGTTGAAGAGTGAGGTATTTTCCACATTCAATACCTTCAAGGCATTTCTTGAGAAGTGGTCCTCTCATTCTATCAAGAATTTTCATAGAAATGATAGCGTGGAGTATGTCAGTTACGAATTAAAATATTTTTGTAGAGAACATGGTATTTTGCGTCAACATGTTGTTCCCTACACCACTCAACAAAATGTCATTGTTGAAAGAAAGAAAATGACATTGAAAGTGATGGCAAATTGTATGATTCAGTCCAAAGACATGGCACCTTTCTTTTGGGCCGAAGCAATGAATTGTGCTAATTACATTCAAAATCATATGCCTCATAAAGTAGTGTTGCATATGACTCTAGAGGAATCTTGGAGTCAGTTAGGAATTCAAATAATTTTGTAGAGAACATGGTATATTGCATCAAAATTATGTTCCCTACACCCCTCAACAAAATGGCGTTGTTGAAAGAAAGAACAAGACATTGAAAGTGATGGAAAATTGTATGATTCAGTTCAAGTACATGTCACCTTTCTTTTGGGCCAAAGCAGTGAATTGTGCCAATTACATTCAGAATTAAATGCCTCATAAAGTAATGTTGCATATGAATCTAAAGGAATCTTGGAGTCTTGTTAAGTGTGATGTCTTTACTTTTATAGTCTTTGGAAATGCAGCATGGACATTAATTCTAAATGAAAATCATAAATATATAGAGAACAAGAACCAACCACAGATATTTTTTGGCTACTGTGAAGACATGAAATCATATAGGTTATTTTATCCTATTACTAATGATTTCTTTTTTCATAGGGTTGTCTTTTTTGATGAGGATTTGAAACACTCATTTGGACCTACTCTCTCCATAGATTTCCATGATGGTACAAATCATGTTGAGAGTCTTTTTTTTAAAGAACAATAAGAAGAGGAACATCAGACAGATGCAGATGAGGAAATACAACTAGTCAAAAACTAATGAGCAACAATTGAGCAACCTGCATAGGAACAACTTGATCAAGAACAACAATTGAGGAGTATCCTTCGAGATAAGAAGGCACATGATCAGTATGGTTACGAGCCGTCTTATTTCTGTTATTTTTCTCCTACTCCTTGCAACATCTAGCCATAGTTGATAGGTATCTCTCCTTTGGGTCATGCTATTTCAGATGATCCCCAACAATTCTATGATGCTATTGGGAAAACTGAATGGGAAGCTTCCATGACATAAGAGTATTCTTCCCTGATGAAGAATCACACATGGGATTTTGTTCCTCTTACAAAGGGATGAAAACCAGTTCGATTCAAATGGGTCTATAGAACCAAACATGTTGAAAATGGATATTTTGACAACCATAAGGCATGACTAGTGGCCAAGGGATTTTCACAAGTTGAAGGGGTTGATTATTATGAGAATTTTTCCTTTGTTTCCAAAATGAATTCCATATGTCTTGTTCTTTCTCTTTGTGCTTCTCAAGGCTGGACAATTTACCAGATGGATGTGAAGAGCGCACTTTTTCATGGATATTTACAAGAGGAAATGTACATGAAACAACCTCCTAGTTTTGTACAAGACTCTTCGCTTGTATGTTGGCTTCGAAGTTCGTTGTATGCTCTCAAAGAAGATCCCCGAGCATGCTATGAGAATATGGACAATTTTCTGATCACTTCAAGATTCAAGCATTTCCAATCATATCTTGCAGTGTACACTTGAAGGGAAGCAACTGATCTTCTGATATTAGTTCTGTATGTGGCTGATTTGATTCTCACCTTCATCCATGATTCATAGATTAAAACAAAAATTGATGGCCTAATTTGATATGATCAATCTTGGTCTTCTGCGTTACTTTCTTAGTTTGGAGGTTCATCAGTCTTCTAAAGGGATCTCCAAATACCAACAAAAGGTATTCCCTTCATTTACTTTAGTTCTTTGACATATCTAATTATAATCCCACGCCTACTCCTTTTCAGTCAGGAGTCACTCTTTCTACTAGTTTCTCTTCATCGCGAGTCAATCCATCATTGTATCGAAAACAATACAACTAGTTGAGAGTCTATTTCTTTTTACTCATACACATCATGACATCTTGTTTGCAGTTGGACTTGTATCTCAGTTATCTCTAGATCCTCATGAGAGTCACTTCAAGGTAGATAAGCACATTCTTAGGTGGGTACTTCTAGATTTTGTATTCAATATATTGTTGGTACTTATGAGATTGTGGGTTTCACGGAATCTGATTGGGCCAGTTGATGAACAAAAGACCACTTTAGACTTTTTTTTATCGCCTTGGGTATGCTCCTATTGCTTGGTCTTGTAAAAAGAAATCAACAATTACATTATCATTTTCATCTGTAGAGGATGAGTATTGTGTTGACATATTCAATAAACCTTTGACATCGCCTCATTTTCTTCAATTACAATCAATGCTTGGGGTGAAAGAAGTCGTCATTTGGGGGTGATCTTGATTCATCCTACCTTCACTTTTTAACTTTTTCATTTTTATGATGTATTCTTTCTTGTTTTTCATTTTTGTGATGTATTCTCTCTTTTGGGGAGAAGTTTTTTCCTATGTGTCTTTCTCTTTTTCTCTTTATTTATGAGAGATGTATGTAAGATGTATCTTATCAAGCCTTGGGGACTCATTTTTTTTTTTTCTCCCTATGTTTAGCTTATGGGAAGTTAGAGTTCCAATGTAGATTAGTTTTGTGAGTTGTAAAATCAAGTAGGTGATCTTATCAGCCGAGCTATGAAAATCAGAAAGTGAGATAGAACTCACGATTCAACTATTTCATTAATCAAAAAGATTACATTTATAGCCTGATACTCAAGCCAAATGATTCCTATAATAGTGGATCTGATAACAGCAGTAGAGGACACAGAGAGTCCATGTTTATTAACTAATCCTATAATTAGCATTTCTCCATTAATATCTAACACTTCCCCTTAATGGAGAAATGGATTTTCTACCACACCTAATTGTTTCCTGCATTCCTCAAAATTCATCTTTCCAAGAGGTTTGGTAAAAATGTCAACCACATTATCAGTGGTATTACAATATATCAAGACAATTTCCTTTGATTGTATCTTTTCTCTTACAAAATGGTGTTGGATTTCAATATGCTTTGTTCTAGCATGATAAATTGGGTTGTGTGCCAATTTAATAGAACTTTGATTGTCACATTTGAGAACAGTAGGCTTCATTTTCTTATTGCCAATATCTTCATGAATTCTCCTTAACCAAAAAGCTTCACACGTAGCATTGCATAGAGCTTTGTACTCAGCTTTTGTTGACGACAAAGAACCAATGGGTTGTTTCTTACTTCTCCATGACACGACCCATGTACCTATGTTGAATGCATATCCTGAAGTTGATTTCTTGTCATCGAGATTTCCGACCCAATCTTAATTAGAGTAACCTGCCAACTCAACATCACAATTCTCAGTATACATAATGCCAAAATTAACAGTTCCTTTAAGATATCGAAGGACTTTCTTTGCAGCTACCTAGTGAATTTCAAGTGGCTTAGCCATAAATTGACTAAGAATGTTGACTGAATATGCTGTGTCTGGTCTGATAGTAGTGAGATAGTTCAAACTTCCCACCAACTGACGATACAAAGTACCATTTTCCTCTTTAGTTTCATCAACACTAGATAACTTTGCATTTTGTTCTAAAGGTGTTGACACTGCCTTGCATTCATTCATATTGAATCTTTCTAGTATTGCCCTTGTGTATTTACTTTGAGTGACCATTGTTTTACCATCTTCTCTCCATATTTCCAGACCTAAACAATAATGTATTTCACCAAGATCCTTCATTTCAAACATCTATGATAATTGAGTTTTAATATCTTCAATAAAGTGAGAAACACTGTCTATTATAATCAACTCATCAACATATAAAGATACCAAAGCAACATTCCCATTTTCATCCTTTTTGACATACAAATTAGGATCATTTTTGTTTTTCACAAAACCTTTCTGTGCAAAAAATGAATCAATCTTAGTGTACCAAGATCTAGGTGCTTGTTTCAACCCATATAGAGATTTATTTAGTTTACACACATGATCCTCTTGTCCTTTCTTTATAAATCCTTCAGGCTAAACCAAATAAACTTCTTCTTTTAAATCACCATTCAGAAATGCAGATTTAACATCTAACTAATGTATTTTCCAATTGTGTTGTGTAGCTAATGCAATCATGACTCTAATTGGATTTAACTTAGATATAGGTGAAAAAGTGTCTTCATAATCAATTCCTTCATTTTGTGAATACCCTTTTGCAACTAATCTAGCCTTGTATTTTTCAACACTTCCATCTACATTAAATTTGGTTTTATACAACCATTTACATCCTATGGGAACTTTGTTTTCAGGAAGTTTCGTTAATTCCCATGTTTCATTCTTCATTATCAATTCATATTCTTCATTCATTGCATTTTTCCATTCCTTATGATATTTAGCTTGTTCATAAGTAACAATTTCCACAACATTCATTACTTGTGTCATCAATGCATAATCTTTATACCTAGAAGATACCTGAATTGTTCATGATGACTTCCTTTGAGTTCCACCACTTTCATTTATTCTTCTCTGTGGCGTAAGATCCTTTCTGGGTGACTCAAAAGTGTCTGTAGTATCCATGCTGCTTCCACTTTGTTCCTGTACCTATTATTGTTCTTTTACCTGTTCATGTTAATCATCTATCTCAACTTTTACATGAGCATCATTGTCATAAGGAGTATACCAAACATCATTTTTACTTATCTCATCATATGTATTCTCATGAAAAATCACATCTCTTCTTGCAATCAACTTATGGGCACTAAGATCAAACAACTTGTATGCCTTATGATCATCACAATAACCAATGAATATACACTTAACATATTTTGCATCAAGTTTTCTTCTCTCATCTTTTGGAATATGAGAAAACGCCTTGGAACCAAATATTCTTAAATGACCAACTTCGGGTTTATATCCATAAAGGACTTCAAAAGGCGTTTTTAGATATAGAATCTTAGTTGGGCTTCTATTTTTCAAATAAACAACAATATTAATGGATTCTACTAAAAAACCATTAGAAATGTTTTTACCTTTCAACATGTTGTGAGAACATTCCACTAATGTCATGTTCTTCCTTTCATCTACACCATTTTGTTGTGGTGTATGGGACACAGTGAATTGTTGAATGATCCCATTGTTCTTGCAGTAGATATCAAAAGCTCCTGAGGTATATTCTCCACCTTGATCAAATATTAGAATCTTGATGCATTTGTCTGTCTGCTTTTCCACCATAGTTTTAAACTCCTTAAAATATTCAAATACGTCACTCTTTTTCGTTATAAAATAAGCCCAAGTAAATCTATATATGTCATCAACAAATATAATAAAATACCTTGCACCTCCAAGTGACATGGTTTGCATGGGACCACATACACCAGTATGTATTAATTCAATTATCTGTCTACATTTCTTCTCTTTATGCATTGGAAATTCTTCCCTATGTTGTTTACCTAGTGCACAAGCTTCACATTCTATATGCTCATTTTTCAAAACAGGAAGTCCTTCAAGCATCAATTTCTTCTAACGTAGCACTAAGTCATTTTGATTAAGATGTCCATACCTATGATGCCATAGCTCAACTGTTGACATTATTGTAGATGTTAATGCTTGATGAGTGCCCCTCGTTACATCAAGCTTATACAAACCTCCAATTCTTGTTCCTGTGGCTATGACTTTATAATGATTCTGAATATACTTCACAAAACATTTAGACCACATAAATTCTACATTCAAATTTTGATTAGTTATTGTGGAAACAAATATCAAGTTCTTTTTTATGCCTGGAACATACAACACATTGTGAATTTGTTTCATTTTCCCATTAGGTAAATTCACACATATTACTCCATGTCCCTGAATCTTATGAGATATGTTATCTCCTAAATATATTTGTGTATCATCTGTGCTCTCATGATATTCATCAGACCATTCTTTGTTACAAGACATATGAGGTGAAGCTCATGAATCTATGAACCATGCACTTTCATCATCAGATTCTGCGGATAATGCATCTTTGGAAATAAACAACTTTAGATTCCTAAAACCATCATTGATAGAGGTGTCATTGTTCACATAATTTCCATTATGTTTTCTGAACTTCTGCTTGGATTCATTAGCTTTCCTTTTATAACAATCTTTAGCATGATGACCAGGTTTCCCACAATAAAAACAATCATCAATTTTCTTATTATGTGCATCAAATTTTGATTGAGTCATACCTCTATTCCTTGTTGAAACTTGCCTGTTTTATGTCCCATGGCTTGCCCCTGTATGGTTGTTTCCCTTTGGCTACTAACTTCTGAAGTATGAGAGTCCATCTCAAACACCTTCATTCTTTCTTCTTCTTGTAGAAGAATCCCTGTCAATTTAGAATACGTAGGTGCTTGTACTCTACCTCCTAGACTTGAAATAAAGACATGATAATCTCTGATTAACCCTTCTAATGTAATAGTTACCATGTGAGAATTTGAAACTTTCTCACCAATTGCACTTAATTGGTCACATAAATCTTTAATTCTGGAAACATAGGTGGTAATATTTTCATTTGCTTCCATTTTTATGGACATTAAGTTAGTCGTCAAAAACAAAATTCTTTTTGAGTTTATAGTTTCATACAAACCTTTCAATATTTCAGAGATCTCCTTGGATGTTTTACAGTCTCTAATGTGTGGAATTATATTGTCCTTTAGAGACATCCGCAACAACACTTTAGCTTTCATTTCTCGTTTCTCCCAATCTGTACCAACAACACCTGTGGGCTTGGCTTCATCTCCTTTTACAATAGGCCACACAATCCATGCTTAAAAAATCGTCAATATCTTAAATTTCCAGTCAATGTAATTATCGCCATCCAGCTTGAATGCATCATTCAGATAATTTTCTGGGAATGAAGTTAACATTTCTACATAAAATCTTTAAACAACTCAAAAAATATACCTGGAAATACCTTGAAATACCTTTTTAAATGAATTTTACATTCAGCTATTTAATTCAAGTCAGGGAGTGACTTAATTACTTTCACCTCAGCGATTTAATTCAGACAGCAGGCAACTTAGAATATGACCTAGAACCCTTAAGAACTCGGCTCTTCCACTAAGAACTCGGCTCTTCCACCTTAAATTCGCTAGACCATACAACAATCAACAATGAAAAAACGGCTCTCTTCTTCTTCATGCACATAGCAAACAGCACGCTCCAGTAAATAGGCAGAGAAGGCGCAACAACTCAACTCACCTGCAACAACTTCAAATCGGCTCTCTGTTCTCTCGGACAACGATCTCTGAACACTCAGATGCTTCCCTCTACGGCACAGCCTTCACGATCTCCACGCAGGCAGTGCTCTGTTCTCTCAGGCAGTGCGGGCTCGTACTTCAGCAAACAGTGAAATGCTATCCAGCAGCGAATTGAAGAAATAGGCAGCGAAATGCAGCCACAGTAGCACGGACAGCGCACCTCAACAACAGCGAAACAACTCCCTCACGCTCACGGTAGTGGCTGCTCTCTCACCTAATCTCTGATACCAAATCAGAAAGTGAGATAGAACTCACAATTCAATTATTTCATTAATCAAAAAGATTACATTTATAGCTTGATACTCAAGCCAATTGATTCCTATAATACTGGATCTCATAGAGGACACGGAGAGTCCAGGTTTATTAACTAATCTTATAATTAACATTTCTCCATTAATATCTAACAATATATCTAACAATGACACCTGTCACTCAGCCTATTTCATTGTATAAATAAACCTTCATTCCTGTACAATATAGTTTAGATCATTCGTTCTTTGTCTTGTTTGTTTATTTCATTGTATAAATAAACTTTCAATCCTGTACATTAAGAAATAGATATAGTTTAGATCATTCGTTCTTTGTCTTGTTTGTAAAAATGTTTGGTGCTTCTCTGTCGGAGTTTTTATCTCCTTCAGTCCACAACCAATAATCAGTCGAGTCAGTGTGCAGACAGAAATAACGCAGAAACAAGGCGGAGCAGCGACTCACAACGATGTAGGATACACAATAGGGACATGCTTGCCCTCAGAACATCGAGGTATTCTTCAACAACATTGTCAAAAGGTATGGCACCACAAATATCTAGCTTCATTTTGTTCAATGTTCAAGAACCCTACCTCTCGTTTTGTACACTGTATGTTATTTTTTTAAAAGAATGATTGTTGATAATCATCCTAATTCCTCACGATTCCGGTCGATGGAAGTTAATCTTTCTGGATTTTGGAACAGTGATGAAATGGAAATTAAGTTTAAAAAAACAACATCGCTGCACTGATCATATTTATATCCTATAAGTGGAATTTTTTTTAAAAGGTTACAAGTTTTTTTGAGTAAAGAGAAATGGAACTAAATTTTCAGAATCCTACGCTGCATGGAACAATAAGCCCATAGAAATCTAAAGCTAAGAGGACTTTATATAATGCTTACGGGAACTGATAAAACCACTCACAAAAACACTTCTATTTTTCGAAAATTACTTTCATTTTGTAATATTTATTTTATAAAGGTGATTTCTAATTTTAAAATAAATAGAATTTTAAGGAAATGTTTTATTTCTGTAGTTATTTTTGTCACTTTTGCGGGGTATATTTCCGTTGGTAGTTTTATAATTAGAAATTGAAACTAGTACTCCAATCAAAACTTCATTACTAAACAAACTTCATTACTAAACGATTACTTTTCTTATCCAAAAAAGTTAAGTTCTTCAAAGACCAAACCAATTTTTAAAAACAATTTTTTTTATTAAAGAATATTTTTTTAATAAAACTTAATTATTAAAAAGTTAATTTGTTATCCAAACTTAATTCATTTATTTTTAAAGGATGTAATTTTAAACCAAACTTTCTTTGATAAGAAATATAAAAATTCAAAACAGCAGGTGAAGTTCCAGCCCAAATCTATTTTGAATGAATTTGTGCTTATACAAG
The DNA here is from genome assembly GCA_010110895.2 of Picea sitchensis. Lineage (NCBI taxonomy): Eukaryota > Viridiplantae > Streptophyta > Pinopsida > Pinales > Pinaceae > Picea > Picea sitchensis. The sequence goes on from SNQJ01S0043333.1 coordinate 76,875, forward strand.
AGTCTTCGAATAGTCAGGACTGTAAAGTCTTCACGACAGTGAATGATAGGTATTCTGCATGGGAGTACAGGGGAAAATAAAGGAACAGTGCGTTTTGGACAGCAACGACATCCGTAATCTTGATCCTTCTTGTTTTGGACAACAACGACATCCGTAATCTTGATCCTTCTTACGCTCACAGTTTAAAGGTTTATCGTCATCTGATTGAAGACTATGTGGGAAAGGGTAGACCTTTCATTTCCTCAGGGCTAAGAGAGCCTGCTCCGGTTGCGACGACTTATTGATTGGAGACCTTAGCATTTTCCTTATTGGTGGCAGTACCAGTACCAACAACAGCAGCAAGATGAAATTAACAAATGGGAGTGGGTTAACTCGGGAGCAATCTTTCTTTCCGAGTTATTTTTCCTGCAAGTTTTTTGGCTGTTCATTTTTTAATTTTCTGTCAATCCAGGACTCTAATGGATTTTTTAGCATCTGGGTTGGTTTAAAATAGGGCAAAACTTCACTAAGATAAGGTTCTCAAATACATGGAACTTTGATTTATAAACTTACACTACCCCTGAAAATCTGGCCGGATTTAAGCCCATTTTTTATCTAAAAAATGAAACTGGAGAAAAAAGATTGATCCGAAATTAACTTACTCTTAATAAATCTGGACAAAAACAAGAACTAGTAAGACGATCGATCGAGTGAATCACCTGAAACCCGTGAGCTACTGACTGAATCAGAACTTTTGTCAGTTATTTTATTTTAACTTTTGTCCTTTATTATCGCAATGAGCTCGTTCTGATCAGGACTTTTTAACAAAGGGTATATCAGAATTAAATCCTTTTCTATCATTCCAATAGCTTATATCAGAGACTTGTCAAGAATTTCCATTGCATAATAAACTTATACTTGTTAAGATATATCGATGTCAATTCATTATTCACTTTATAAAAAGGTATATCAGAATTAAACCCTTTTCTATCATTCCAATAGCTTCTATCAGAGACTTGTCAAGAATTTCCATTGCATAACAAACTTATACTTGTTAAGATATATCGATGTCGATTCATTATTCACTTGCTAGCATAAAACGTAGAGGTGGAGGTGATGAGGAAACAATATTATTCATCTCATTACTTAAAAAAGTAAATTCATAGCGTTGTACTTTAACAAGGAAAGTTTATCCGTGTGGGTTTTTTAATTTTTATTTCACCTCTGGGATTTTTCTCTTGGACAATGTTAAAGTGACGAACGTAAAGAAACACCTAATATTACCCACAAATCTTGTTTATATAATCACACCACATTAAAATAAAAAACATGAAACAATATGTTATGAAACATTAAATTGAAGAAGATATAACAAAAGATAAAGATAACTAAATTATGACATAGAATATCCACAAATCTTGTTTATATAATTACACCAGATTAAAATAAAAAACATGAAATAATATGCTATGAAACATTAAATTGAAGAAGATATAACAAAAGATAAATATAACTAAATTATGGCATAGAATAGGTTAAAATTCCGAACCGAACCTATGAGATTTATGAAAGATGAATTCAATTAAACCATTAAACACTTGATTACTACAATCAAAATATTTATATTTATAGGTTCTTTTGAATTATCCCATCGTACAAGCAAAAATATACAATATTTAATAGAGTTCATGAAAATGGAGATAGCGACTCCTCTTCACCACACATAGTCAAAGATTTGATATCACAAATGATATAGAAAATGAGTGGACAATCACTTGCATGTTTCTTTTTTTCCAATAACCTCACATATGGAGAGAGCACAAAATGACATAGAAAATGAGGGGAGAATCCCTTGCATGTTTATTTTTTTCCAATGAACTCACACATGGAGAGTCTAAGCACTCTATCGACGTTGCTATAACATTTCCTTTAGTTTCAAGGTCTAATAGGCCCTTCCATTCAAACTAACACAAACAAAAATTTATTAAACAAAAATTTAATGGCTTTATGAGCATATGACCTCTCTCTACATTCTCACAAGCACAATAGCCTTCAAGAAAAATGAGACAATTTCTTCGACGTTTAACACATAAAAACATACAAAAGAAAATAAAGCATTCATTCTCCATATGAACAATTAGATTCTTGGTTCAAGAGGCATCTTCATTAACAATAGAATTTTTTAAAAAATTACAATTACAAATGTTTCAAAGGGCTTCACTTCTCTAGTGGCCCCAAACAACTTCTTACAATCCCTAATCACAATTACCTACTTATCTTCATTAACAATAGAATTTTTTAAAAAATTACAATTACAAATGTTTTAAAGGGCCTCACTTCTCTAGTGGCCCCAAACAACTTCTTACAATCCCTAATCACAATTACCTACTTATCACATCTTAGTGTCATCAATTACAAATGTTTCAAGGAGCTTCATTCATCCACTCGCTTGAAACAACCTCTTACTATTTACAAGCACAATCACCTACTAATCTTAGTGTCATCAATTACAAATGATTCGACGAGCTTCACTCCTCTACTACGTCAAACAACTTCTTACTATCTACAATCACAATCACCTACTAGCCTCGGTTTCAGCAATACACCTTAGTGTATTAAATTTTCCCACAAATTTTTAAAAAACATTAACCATTTACTTTGTAGTTATTGTTTTTTATTCTTATCTAACTTATCTTTTTCATCAAGCTCAATTTTTTTCTCTTCACCTCTTTCTTTAATCCATTCTCCTAATCATGTGCAACTCTTCCTCCTCCTCTTTCCCTGTGTGACTATCTCTTCTACCACCACGTGCCTCTTACATGCCATGGATCCTAAATCCACCCACCATATTTCATTCATAAATGTGCTAGCGCGGCCATGTGAAGGCAAGCGACGAAAATTATGGTGTTTATCAAAATCTCTTAAGGATTTAAACTTGGGCCATCCAATCGTTAGCGCATAGGTCAATGGTGACGGACTCTAGAGGTGGATTTTTTTATGACATCATAGGATCCCAGTGCCCCTACATTAAGCGGTAGCCATTGATTAACTGAACAAAGGGGATTCAGTTGTGGAGGCCCGAATGATTCTGGTTCACAAATATTTTGTCCACTTTAAACTCTTCAATCTAAATAGACCATTGGAAACATTTTTAGAGGCCTAGGTGGTTCGTCACTCTCCACCCCTACGTGGTCTACAATCCGATCAGATTCTCTAGCATCATACGCATTGAGTAACACAAGCATGACCTCATGTTAAGGCCACTTACTATAGCTAGAACTCCAATTGTACCTTATTTTTCATTGATCTCATACTTTACACTAAATGTATGTTAGCTTCTTCTTAATTACACTATCATCATCTTCATTACTTCTTCTACCCAACTGTCCTAAACATTTTTATAAAGTGCTACTTCCTTTTCATATTCGCACTGATGTTCTTGTCATTTCTTACACAATCACATGATAAGACCTTTTCTTTTTATTTTCTCCCTTTTCTCTTTTTTTCTATTTTGGAATCATGCTTCTACAACTTTCAATGTTTCTTGCTTCCTTCTCTACTTTAGGTAGGAGATAAGGTTTGGCTGCATTTATCGAAAGAACACCTCACAAGACTCCATTGGAAGCTGCGCCCATTCTGATAGAGGACTTACACCATCACCAAGGTTGTGGGTGGCAATGATTTTGAATTAAGTATTCTTCATTTCCTTGGCCTACACTTGATATTTAATGTAGAACTTTTTCGACCATATTTTCTACCTCTCCTCGAAACTTTGGATGTTTGGATGCGGCCAAGCAGTTGGCCCTACAAGAGTCAATCCTTCCTGCATTGAAAAAGTGTCAGTTGATCAGATAATGGTCACCAATACAAAGGACACCTGCCAACAAAGCATCAAACTCGATCGGGTCATCAAAATATGACAGTTTCTTCATCAGGGAAAGTGGGCTCACGAGGAGTCGGGTTCAGTAGAATTTTCCTCATCTGATGTAGGAACTTGATGCAATGGATACAATTACTTCCTAAGGGGGAGTAATGATCCATTTGGATATTGGTTTCCAACCACCTATTCCACTAGCTCGAAGACCAATTTCCATTTTGATAGTGTTTTCCTACTTTTTAAGGTCCTAAACTTCTGGGGCCATTTTGAGGCCCTAAACAATGTTTTTTGGACCCTCCAAAGTCACATTGTAGGAATTAGCCACATTATTATGGAAACATGTGTATTCCTCAGATAATTCTTTCCAACCAGATATTGTGCACCTAAAATGGAGATCGTATTCAAAAGTTACGACCCCGAGAATTTGATGTACCAACTTACCCCATCGAGACCCACATCACGTTTGGTGCTTCATCTCTTAGGGTTACATTTTTTTACGTTTAGAGTATTATCATTTATGTTTTATGTTAAAAATTCATTTGGAGCTTCATTGTAACGAGCTTCTTATGAATTAGCATAGCCAAGAATACATCTATTCTCAGAGATAAGCTACCACCATTCTAGGTAGCTTGTGTGCTTTTTCATTTTACAGTGTTTTGTATTTCAAACAGTCATTAATAGAATTTGAGATTTACCGTACTACTGTGTTCTTAGCCATATATCTATGTAATTGTTTGTTATATCTCAGCCTTCATATCGTTCCTAAAATAATCTGGATCATTGGAAAAGTGAATGAAAGGCAAGGCATGGCATGACATGTCATGGAAAGGCGTGATATGGCATGGCGTGGAAAGGGAAGAAGAGGTAAGGAAAGACAATGTAAGGGAAGGCCGGGAAAGAAAAAGGAAAGCAAAGGCTAAGCAAGCAAGGGAAAGGAAAGGAAAGGTTTGGCATTAATGACATACTTTGTTTTGGATGCCCCATCCACTTAGCATCTTGCACATTCATCCATGGAGTTGGCTATCTTGGAATTCACACATGTGGAGTGGTTGCATGCATGCACATTCTTGATGGGAACATTCCACGTGGGAAGTTGGCATTTGAATTGGCTTGATCCCTATTTTTGGTGGTGTCCCCTTCATGAGAATTATTTGGTGCATACTACCACTATTTTTGGATGAGGATGAATTTCTTTAGAGAGGCTAATGTCCACATATTGTATCATGCTCAACCATGGACTAAGGAGGAATCTAAGTAATTAATTAATTTAATATTTATTTGACCTGTGATGGATTTAGTTATCAAATAATAATATTTTATTATATAATAGAAGAGACTCACTCTATAAAAAAGAGTTCTCTTTGTCCATTGTAAAGGTTGGAGAATTTGGGAATTTGTGAGCTCTCCTCTTGGGATACATTGTAGAACATTCTAGCAAGATTAATGGAGAATTTGAGGTATATTTTCATTTGATGAGAGGATTTATTGTGCACTCATATTTTATGTCTTGATTTTGTATTAAGAAACCCTTGTAACACATTGTCATTGTCATTATAATGAGCCATGTTTCATTTTGAATAGATTAATATGAGGTTTAAACTCTCTTATTTATATTTTGATTATGTTAGCTTACATGATTGTTACTATTGGCTCCACGAATATTAACTAAGATGGGTCTTCAATGCTTTGTCAAATTTAGGTAATAAGAACCATTAATTGTGCATGGATTTAGCGCTTAGCAATATTTTCCACCATAAATGATTCGTTACCGTGTAGCCCAAATATTTATGATAACTTTAGAAAAAACAAACTATTGTTATTTACATAGACTTCATTAACACTTTAAAATGTAATAAATCAAATTAACTAAATTCATACACATAAAATGAAAAAAACCAATGAGATTCATAGAAAATGTGCCATTATATATATATTAAACATCATCTAAATTGTATTGTTTTACAAAATGGCACCTAATGCCCAATATACAAAATGGCAGAAAGTACCGTAACATAAAAAACAACCATATGGTGGCCTAGTAATCCAAAAAGGATCCAGAGAAGGCTAAGAATAACTCAGAACTCACAGAGGCAACTCAAAACGCTCAGAATTGCTCCAGTAGACAGAGAAACGGAAAAAATTCAAAGTTCCCAAAACTCAATGAAAACGATATTCAAGGTCAAAGTTGCGGTAAAAAAGGGCAAGTCAACAGGAGGCCACATCATCATCTGTACTACTGGTGTCAACAAATGACATGGAAGGGTGATGTCAACATGATGAATGTTGATGTCAACATGCCACATGGCAGCACTAGAAGCTACCACATGTCACCCGCCAATGGGTTTTTTGGGGGTCCATGTGGACCAGTAGAAAAGTGCCACGTGGCACCCCAGGGATGCCACATGGCACCACCTAGGAAGCACCATGTGCCATGTATGGATTGATGGGGCGATTGAAGTTAATAGACAAGTGGAATAATCAGTGGGTGCCACGTTTCCCAATCAGCGGGCGACATGTGGCATCCTTGAAACGTCCAATAACAACCCGTGAATGGATTTCGAAAAATTAAAAAGTGGCGAGTCCACCAAATCTAGCGGACTACGCCAACTTTAGCAGCAGTTGGAAGGAATTCTAGCAATTCCACTAAAGTTAGCGGGATTCAAATATATTGAAACTATATATATACAACCAACATACAAAAATGGAGTCTGTGGGATTCAACCCCGGAACCTCTGTCGATGCCCAAGCCTTAACAAATGCACCCACAACCAATGTGCCACAGGTACCTCTTGGTACATTCGCCGATGTTTATTACTTAAAAGGTGTAATCCGCCTCAAGTCAGGGGGAGAGGCGCAGACCGTACGACTTGCGAGCATGGATTTTGAGACAATACAGTCATCATTACAAGTTGCAGAGGGCACGAAAAACGAGACAAAATTATTCTTGGGCCTGGGAGTGCTAGAGTCGGATCGAAAAGTAGAGATAATCATTTTTGGGTAATTCGACACCACAAATTCAGTGGTGATGTATGTTTTCTGATCTGAGCATTATTTTTGCACCTTGATTTTAGAATGAGGTATATTTATGTATTTGCCAAATTCTTTTGCTGAGTTAATGAAAGAGCCTACCCTTTTGAGAGAAAGACTCGGAGACGTAGTCCACCAGGGACAAACTTCGTAATCAAGTTTTTTGTGTTCAAATCTGATGCTTATGTCTCTTCATTTTTAAGTTTTCCCTTCTTTAATGGTGCACTTTAATTTATGCTCATTTAATACAATTATTTATACGTCACGATGAAAAGATCTTGGATCATGTTGGTATCAGAGCAGTCATATTTGAATTGAATTGTTGAGTTTGAATGCTTACTAGGCCCAAGCATAAGTAGGGTGAAGGAAATCTTAAGACTTTCAATACTGATGTTGGTTGTGTATCAAGAAGGAAGAAAATGGCATAAGAGGAGAAAATATTCCACATGGTATTTTATCTCATGTCAGAAATGGTCGAGCGAATGTATGGAGATTACGAGAAAAGGGTCAAGAAGAAAGGGAAGAAAAAGGAAGCACGTGCAGATGATGATTCTTTGGTAAACCAAGGGGATGGAGGAGATCCTCCTGAGCCTCTGCCTTCACCTTCAATTTCTAGTTCTTCTTCCTCTGAGCATTCTCAACATCCTCATCATTATAGCCATAAAGCCTCTTTTAAGAAACCATTCTTAAAGCTTCATGTAGAATATGATTTACCTATGTTTAATGGAGATGCTAATCCTGAAAAGATACATAATTGGATCTAATAGGTTGAAGTGTATTTTCGTGTCCATCATATTGATGAAGAGGAAGTTAAAGTGAAAGTGGCTTCTCTTCGGTCAGAAAGCACCTCTCTCGTATGGTGGGAGAGAAAGATTCAGGACATAAGTAAGTGCAGTAATCTTCTTTCCTCATGGTCGAAATTTAAATCAGCGATAAGGAAACAATTTTATCCATTAGGGTATTTACATAAAACAATGATGGAATGACAAACTTTAAGGGAGAGTAAAGGTCAAACTATACAAAGTTTCACACAAGAATTTAGGAAGAAATCTCTTGCATTGAATATTCCTTTGGATTCTTATGAAACTTTAATGAAGTATATTGGTGCACTTCACAATTATATTCGTCATACTTTAATCTTGTTTAACCCCACTCATCTTGACAAAGTTTGTGTGCTATTTAGTCACCTTGAGAATAGAGGGAAACATGTTCAAGAAGATCCCACAAAGAAACCTTCCAATTTCCCACAAAATACTTTTAAGAAGTTTAACAGGAAGGACAAGAAGACTGCTATAGTTACAAGAGAAGGAGAAAAACCATATTGCACTCATTGCAAGAAGAGCGATCACGATGAAGAACATTGTTAGAAACTTCATCTAGAAAAGAAACCGAAACAATTCAGTGGAAAGGGCAACACAAAAATTGTTGCTATGATACAACAAGATCTTGGTTCTGATTCAAGAGATGAAGGAAAGATCACAGTGGTTGGAGTACAAGGTAAATATTCTCTTCATGCTAGTTTAAGTTCCAATGATGAATCTCATGTTGATGAATGAAAGAGGAATGAGTTACTTCATATAAGAGTTGTATCTAAACATACTAAGATAGATACATTATTTGATATGGGTTCCGAAGTAAACTTAATATCTGAAGAACTTGTCAAGAAAATGGGTCTTGAAACGAAACCACATCCGAAGCCTTATCCTCTTGGTTGGGTATGTGATAAAGAAAAACTTAATGTCACCAAACAATGTAGGATCAAATTTGTTATTTCTTCAAAATTGATTCATGAAGTGGATGTGTATGTTGTACCACTTCATATATGTGGCATAGTGTTGGGAAGTCCTTATCTTTATGATAGAATAGCATTTTTCTTTTTTCATGAGAATAAATACCACCTTACTAAAAGGGGAGTGGAATAAATTTTTAGAGCTCATAACATGAAGGTAAATACAAGACTTGTTAGTGTAGGTCAAATCAAAAGATTCATAAACACTAATAATAGATCTGTACTCATGGTTGTCAGAGAGAAATATGTCGAGACATCCGACGCTTTCCAAGGGTGTGATCCATCTCATTAAAAGAAATTAATTGATATTGTTTCTAAGTATGATGATATTTTTCAGGAACCAGATGGATTACCTCCTAAGAAGGAAATCGAACATGAGATACATCTTCAACATGATTCGCCTCTTCCTAATGCGGGCATGTACAGGATGTCAGTTGTGGAGATGACAGAGATCAAGAAGCAGGTATAGGGATTATTTGATCAAGGGGTCATGAGGCCTAGTTCATCTCCTTGTGGTTCTTCGATCGTGATGGTGCCAAAGAAGGATGGAACATGGCGAATCTGTTTCGATTACAGGGCTTTAAATAAAATCAAGGTGAAAAATGGATACCCTCTTCCTCCTGTAGATGATTTACTTGATCAATTGAAGAATGTTGTCTATTTCACTAAGTTGGATTTATGCAGTGGATATCATCAAATCAGAGTTGGAGAACAGGATGCATGGAAAACTTCCTTTAAAACCAAAAATGGATTGTTTAAGTGGTTGGTTATGTCGTTTGGGATTTGTAATGCTCCGACAACTTTCATGCGTGTGATGAATGATGTATTCAGGCCTTTCATAGATGAATTTGTGATTGCATATTTAGAATACATTCTTGTTTTTAACGGGACTTGGGATGAGCATGTGAGACATGTAAAGAAATATTGGATACTTTACAAAGGGAAAAGATGTATGTAAAATTGTTTAAGTGTGAATTTGGCAAGACTGCACTTGTGTACTTAGGTCATATTATAGGAGGAAAACAATTGAAAATTGACCCTTCCCAAATTGATTTAAATGTAAATTGGCCTAGGCCAAAAAGTGTAACCGAAGTTCGAACCTTCTTAGGTGCAGTCCAATATTGGAGGAGATTCCTTCTCAATTTCTCCTTTATAGCATCTCCTTTGCATTCCTTAACCAGTGTGAAGAATACTTTTCAGCGGGAAGGAAAGAAACATAAGGGTTTTGACACTTTGAAAAGGAAGATCAGTACCGCACCAGTATTAGCATTGTCGAATCTTCAACATCCTTTTGAGATCGAGACATATGCCAACATATACACCATGGGTGCAATATTGATGCAATATCGTAATCTTATCTGTTACCACTCTGAAAATTTTAACCAAGTTTTTGTTTACTATCGTACATATGATAAAGAGTTGTATGCATTACTCCAGAGCATAAAGAAATGGAAGCACTACTTGTTAGATAAGGAAAAAATCATACATACAAATTACCAACCCTTACAGTATCTTCAATCACAAACCAAATTGCAACAATCTCGACACTACAGATGGATGGGTTTTCTACAACAATTTCTCTTGGTAATCAAGTACAAAAAGGGTACAAGTAACAAGGTAGTTGATATACTTTCTAGACCTCCTATTGTTGCTTCTGTTATTTTGAAGAATACTTCTTTATCTCATGATATCTATGTAGAACAATATGCCATCGATGAATATTTTAAAGAAGTATATGTGAATCTAACCCTTGGTGCACAAGTAGAGACCTATTATCTGCAGGGAAAACTACTCTACCATCTTGGGAAGCTATGTATTCCTACAAGTGAACGAGTCCATGTAATATGAGAAGCTCACACTTCTCTTATGTCTGGGCATTTTGGGGTAGGAAAAACTATGGATCATTTTCATAGGTTTTGTTACTTTCCTCAAATGAAAGCAATTGCAGCTAAATATGTAAAGGGGTGTGTGATGTGTTCTACTTGTAATCCCACTAATAGAAAATTGGGGCGATACTCACCACTTCCTGTTCCATCCCATCCATGCGAAAGTTTATCCACGGATTTTTTAGGGGGTTTACCAATGAACAAAGGGGCTCATGATTATTTGCATGTTGTAGTGGATAGGTTCATCAAAATGTGTATCTTGATGCCATGTAAAAAGAAGATCATTGTTGAGAAGACTGCTAATCTCTTCTTTCATCATGTTTGGGTTCACTTTGGATTACCCACATATATTGTCTCGAATTGAGATACTCGATTCCTTTGAGACTTTTGGACTAGCTTGTGGAGACTGATGGACACCAAATTGAAGAGAAGCATTTCTTTCCATCCATAGAACGACGAATAGACAGAGGTGTTAAATCGAACAATGGTACTTTTGCTTCAAGGCTACTACAGCAAGCGTCCCAAGTTATGGGATGAGAAGATACCCTATGTACAACATGCGTAGAGCCACCTTTACATTCATCCACTCAGAGTTCACCTTTTGAGACATGTTTTGGGTACCTACCAAAGGTTCCTTTGGACTTGATGTACGAGAGATATGCCGATGTAAATGAATAATGAACAAAGGATAGAGCCCACATGTTCATCCAGATGATTCAATAGATACACCAGTTAGTCAAGGAACATATGGAAAAAATTAAAGAACAATATAAATCTCTGCATGATAAGCACAGTGTTGATCATCAGTTCCAGGTTGGAGACCGGGTATGGCTTCACATAAATAAGGAGAGATTGAAGGGTGAAGGAAATAAGCTCAAGCCCATTCGTTATAGAACCTTCACTATCGTGGATAAAAGTGTTACCAATGATTTTCGTCTGGATCTTCCACCTTATATGAAAATTTACTCAGTTGTGAACATTGAGAACTTGAAACTTTTTGAGCCTCCCATGATCATGGATCAAGATGAGGAATTTTCAATACCATCAGTTGATGAGTTTTCACCTGAGTACTTGGATGAAATACAGGAAGATATCATCCTAGATAGGAGTATGAGGACTTCACGCAAGGGTGATGTTGATTATCTTCGAGTAGTCTTAAAGGACACACATCCAAGAAAGGCAAAGTGGATTGAAAAGGACAAAGTGAGGGGACACTTCCCTCACTTACCAGTTGATTGATGAAATATTTTGGTGGTCCAAAAATCTCTCAGTGGGAAGGCATGATCCAAAAAGGATCCAAAGCAGGCTAATAATAACTCAGAACTCACTGAGGCGACTCAAAATGCTCATAATGGCTCCAACAGATAGAGAAAGGGAAAACATTCAAAGTTCCCAAAACTAAATGAAAATGGAATGATCGTGAAGAGTGCATCACAAGCTTTCTAATGGCACAAACAGATCATCAAATGGATTTATGGTTTGAAAGATATTTGTGTTCAAATTTGCAGTCAAACTAGGAAAGTCAACAGGGGTCACATCATCATCCATATTGTTGACATCAACATGATGTCAGTAGCTGAAATTGTAGGGTGAAGTCAAAATGATTTTTTTTTATGTCATCATGCCATGTGGTAGCACCAGAAGATGCCACGTGTCACCCGCCAATGAGATTTTCAAGGGTCCATATGGACTAGTAGAAAAGTGTCATGTGGCACTCCTAGGAGATGTCACGTGGCACCACCCAGGAAGCACCGCATGTCATGTATGAATTGAGGGGGAGATTGACGTCAGCATACAAGTGGAATAATCAGTGGGTTCCATGTGGCCTAATAAGTGGGATACACATGGAATCCCCGAAACGTCCAATAACAACCCGTCAACGGATTTCGAAAAATAAAAAAGTGGCAGGTCCGCCAAATTTGGCAGACCAGGCCAACTTTAGCAATAGTTGGAAGGACTTCTAGAAACTCTACTAAAGTTAGCGGGAGTCAAATATGTTGCAACTATATATATACAACCAACCTTAAAAAATGGAGTCTGTGGGATTCAACCCCAGAACCTTCGTCGATGCCCAAGCCTTAACAAGTATGACCACAACCAATGCACCATAATACCTCTTGGTAAATTCGCCCATGTTTATTTCTTAAAAGGTGTAATCCTCCTAGATTTGGGGTGAAAGGCGCGGACCGTACGACCTGTGGGCATGAATTTCGAGATGGTACAATCATCATTGCAGGTTGCAGAGGGGATAGAAACCGAGACAAAATTCTTCTTGGGTCTAGGAGTGCCAGAGTTGGATCAGAGTGTGGATACAACCATTTTTGGGTAGTTCGACACCATGAATTCATTGGTCATGTTTGTTTTTTGATTTGAGCATTATTTCTACATCTTGATTTTAGAATAGAATGAGGTATATTTATGTATTTGCCAAATTATTTTGCTGAGTTAATGAAAGAGCCTACCCATTTGAGAGCTGGACCTCGAGACATAGTCTACCAGGGACGAACTTTGTTATCAATTTTTTTTGTTCAGATTTGATGCTTATGTCTCTTCATTTTTAATTTTTCCCTTCTTTAATGGTGCACTTTAATTTATGCTCATTTAATACAATTCCTTATAAGCCACGATGATAAGATCTTGGATCACCTAGATACAAAATGAATATCATTGGTCATTCCTTGATCATTATCATCCTCTCCACAACCTATAGAAACAAAAGAACATTAAAAATTTGAAGATTCCATAAAATAAATAAATCACTATTGTAAAATTATCAAATGTGACACATACATGTGTATGGGGTAGACTGATTAAGCATGCTACCTCTATAATAATATATATGGTGGAGATAGATAATGGTGTATCCATGGGCGTAGAGGGTCTTCTACATGGGAATAACAACTACAAAACAACATACAATAAAATATCGATATAAATAAACATAATACTATATGAATATATAACAATGAAAAACAAAGATATGGTTAACATACTAACCTCCTCTGTGAAGATTTGTTGTCAAATGGAATCAATTCGTCAACAAAAAGTATACCTGCAACTCAAGCACATGTTAGGCTCACATGGACGGCTACTATGTCCATGTACCCTCTCCTTATTGGAATCTATTGTATGGGATAAATATCCAACCCCTCTGTCAATGTCACCGACGGACACCTCCAGTCGAGATACTGCAACAAAGCTACCATGTTTCATTAGGATCCAAGTCAATGATAATATGGCTACATGTACCTGTTGCAAGATCTCTGCAATAGGATGATGTTGGGTAGGGGTTCATACCTTTTTCCTTGGGGGATGAGGACCTAACATGGGATCACTCCTAGCATGCTCACAGTCTTGTGCGGACCCTCGACACACCCCCTGTATGTCACCCATGTCAATGTAGTTCACATGCTAAACCCAAAATAAATACAACCCATAATTTCTGTAAAAACTATAAAGGCACCTCCCTGTTATTGCAAGGAGGCTTATCAAATACCATGTACCACCTTTCAATCATGTTTTCACTAACTTGTGTGTGGACACATCAATCAATGCAAATTTGTTTCTTGTTCACAAGTGATTTCTATCTAGATTGAGGATCAATAAAAATAGACATCAGTTGTTGTTTTGAAATACCTAAGTTTCTAACTTGGTTTCTATCCAATCCAGTGTTGTAATACTCAAACTTTATTTTCCTATATTAAGAAATTGAAATCAATTTCCCTTGGACACTTACAATGGACCTCAAGATGACATCTAATGTAGTGGCCAAGAAATCTATTATTGGTTCTCGTGTGCCCCTTAATTGATTTACATGTATTCTTAATGTGTCCAACCTCTCATCAATTTGGGCATTTATGTCGGTTGGTTGTTGTGGGTTGGGTTTTTTCTCTCCTTGGTCTATTGGTGGGAAGTTTACATTGTCTCTAGGTTCCATTTTATAATATATGTTGCAATTTAATAAGTGGACTTATGACTAAGGAATTACAAGAAACAATTTTGTTTTATTCCAATAAAATCACTAATATAATTTTGTGTAAAACAAAGAAAAACCATGTGTTATCTTTTCAATGAACTTGAAAAAAAACTATACAAGATTAGTGAATTGTTGGGAGATTTACATTCAAGGATTAATTATATGTAATAATTATGTATTGTGAGCCTTGGTAATAAGTTTTCAATGACAATTGGATTTACATCCATAACTTATTACTAATTGTTTTGTATTTTTGCAAAGCCAAAAGAGGAAATGAAAAAAAATAACCATACCTTTCTTGCAATGGAAACAATGGAAAGATCTCGGTGTTTGTTTTTCCTCTATTCGTCCTCTTTGCTTGCTCCAATTGGGAAAATCGTGAGGCACAATGTGCAAATGAGAATATAACTTGCCTGTGGTCCCTTAAAAATTTAGCAAAGTTGGAATGCATACGCATTCCTAGAAATGCACATGTGTTCTCAAGAATGTGCACTTGTCTCAAGAACACATGCACATTCCTTCCAACGAACCTATGTGGAAAGTTGACTATAGGTTCAGGCCTTGGAAAACCTATAGGATTAATAATGCATGCATGTTACTGAGAACACACACCCATTCTTGAGAATACACTCCCATTCATGCAAGTGCGTTCACCTATTCCTGAGAATACTCACCCATTCATGCGAATGTGCACACCTATTCCTTTGAATATGCACCCGTTCATGTGAGTGCGTGCACCTAACCCTGAGAATACTCACCCATTCATGTGAATGTGCACACCTATTCCTTTGAATATGCACCCGTTCATGCGAGTGCACACACCTATCCCTGAGAATACACACCTGTTCACGTGAGTCTGCATTCATGCTAACCCCCATGCCACTTTTTCATCCACCAACTATGTGCACACACCTTGAGGTAAAAAGAAATTTAGTTGATCTCAAGTGTTACAATCCTAGCTAAAGCATAGACTAGTAGGGCATCATGTTATGTAATGGATAGTGTTAAAATTATTACTGGTGGTAATTAAGGGGGAGTGTTGGAATATCGTAATTAATAGGGAGTGTTGAAATATTGTAATTACTCTAGTTAGCTAATTTTGGAGAGTTCTAATTTTGAGTTATAGAATAGTTTTAGTTAATTCTTGTTAGTGGTAAAAAAACCATAGAATAACTGAGTTCTCAAGTTTCTATTATTAGTAAAATTTGTGTATTTATATATTCCTATAGAACCAAGGAATGCATCAAGTTTTAGAGCAGCATAGTGGTGGTTCTCTTGTGTTTGGTTTTGTGTGTTTGTTCTTGAGTTATACAATAGTTTCTATTTGGAGAGTTGGAATATGGTAATTACTATGGTTTGTTAATTTTGGAAAGTTCTAATTTTAGACTTGCAGAAGTGTTTAACTTAGTTCAAGTTAGTTGAAGAAAGATCTAGAAGAGCTCAGTTCTCAAGTTTATATTATTAGTAAACTTTTTGTATTTATATCTTCCTCTAGAAGCTGTGAATAGATCAAGTTTTAGAACTACTCAGTTTATCTTGTGTGTTTGTGCTTGAGTTATACAATGGTAGTTGTTCTTAATTGGCATCTTCATCCACCCATGATTGGGAGAATAAAAGATAAAATAAAAAGAAGTGAGCTGCATGCAGAAAAATCAGGTCAAAGAAGAATAATAAGAACAAACACCTATAGGTAAAGAATTTAATTTGTTTTCAGAATTTGTGGAAAAATTTAATTCAATCTAATGACTAGGTGACACTTAGTCTACTAGATGATTGTGATTGTAGATAGTAAGAAGCCCTTTGAGGCTAGTAGAGGAGTGAATCGCATTGAAGTATTTGTAATTGTAATTTTTTTTTTTGAATTTCTGAATTTAATGAAGAAGCGCCTTGAGCCAGGATTCCAAGTCGTTCCTGTGGAGATTGAACGTTATATTTTCTTGCTTATGCGTTTGATTTGTTAAGTGTTATATAAATTGTCTATACGCCTATATATATATATATTAGTTTCATTAGCTATAAATAAGAGCTACTTGAAAGAGTTGGGACTTTAATTCCCCGGATCGCCTTACTTATATGCCCCTAATATAGGCGTGCTCCGCACATTCTTGTTCCCATTATGTCTACTCTGTTTCTTGTTTCTTTCTTAGCTTCTTGCTTTATCAAATTTCTCTGTTTTACAGCCAAATCCGAGGGTTTACCGAGCGAACTCTCTCTTGCTGCGTACAACCACGTTTTTTCACACGCCCTCGACCACGCATCGCCCATCCTTGCAGATCCAACATCGTACGGATCTGTGGGATCGCCCATCCTAGCAGATCCAACATCGTACGGATCTGTGGGTGCTCACGCCTTATCATAGCCATTCGAGGGTTTGTTGCTGTCGTCCCGCTCTCTCGAGGGTTTATCACTGCATACCGACACTCTCTCTATCTGTAGTGATTTTCTGCAGCTCTAAGGCATGAATTTCCGACCAAATCAATCAAAAATTAGAAAGCCATAGCTGAAATATTCAGTCACGTACGGTTGCGATCTACACATCCACCAGAGAGTTATTTTGATTGATTTCTTTTGCAATTATTTTTTAGTGTTTTGGCTCAAGAGTGGGTTTCCATATTTTGTGAGATTATATTTAAAAAATTATATCCATATATTGTATTTTTGTTAATTCTTTATTGATAAAATGGTGGAATTAAAAACAATTGATCTCCTTAGTGTCCATAATTATCATACATGGAAACTTAAAATGGAACAACTCTTGCAATTAAAGATGTTTTCGAAAACTTTAGGTCATAATCAACCCATAAGGAAGTAGAGAAATTTGCTTATGGAAACATGAAGCCATGGGGTTGATTGGGTTACATGTTCGAGAGTTTGTTATTCATCTTGATGCATGTAATACTAAAAACAAAAATTGATAAGTTAATTTGTGATTTGAAAAGTCATGAGTTTAGACTTTACATTGGAAGAGTTGTCTTCATTTGTTCTAATGAACGCGGTTCTGGTAGGACCATATTTCCAAGTTCAAGTCGTTGTTAGCCCAATTAAAAGGATGTGGAAAAACCAAATCCGATGATGAGTGCATTTTCCTAATACTATCCAAATTGAAAGGTCCATTTTATTCTAGGATGGATGCACTAGGAGATGAATTTAAAATGCTTTATTTTGAGTTGTTTTGTTTTCTCCTTACAAGATAACAATCAGAGATTTAACAACTATATATTCTTTCTAGCTCTACAAATCAAACTCTTTGGCCCATAACTTCAATTTAAGGTAAAAAGAAAGGCTCATACAAAAAGAAGAAAGATTTTGCACAAGGTGGTCAAACTCCCTCCAAACCTAGAAACCAAAATCATCTCCATCTTCCAAGTCTAGTGAGTCTTCCTCCAAGAAAAAGAAGAAAAATATGAAACTTGCAAATTTTGTGGTGGTAAAGGGCATCTAGAATCAAAATGTTGGAATAAACTTGAGGCTTTGAATGAAGCCATGTAACAACACAAAATTTCTATGTCCTAATCTTCTTCGACAAGTAAAGAGAATGCCTTATGTCCTCAGGCCTTGTACATATCTTCATATAGATGGATATTCAATTCATATGCATATCATCATATGACTCATTCCAATGAGTTACTACCTTCAACATCTTATTGTAGCATTTCTGAGATTTCCATTGGAGACTCTACACAACTTGATGTTTTATGATCAAGTAATGTGCAGTTAGATGAAGGGTGCATCAATGATGGCATTCTTGTTCCTAACATCTCTGCTAATATACTCTCAGTTGATCAGATTTGTCATTCTGGTGATGGGAAAACAATAGTGTTCTACCCCAATGATGTACAGTCATCCAAGAATTGCAAAATCCTAACATTGTTGTTGCCTTAGGAATAGTCAATCATAGCAATATATTGTACATGTTTTCTATTTTTGAGCCTTTTTCAGCTTCCTCTTTCATCACACATGTTGATACTTTGAGTAGGATTTTGCATTAAATATTTGGGAATCTAAACTACAGGTACTTGTTGCGGTTGAGCACACATAAATTGGTTCATGGAATTCCTAAATTTTCTTGTATTGATGGAGTTTGTCCAGGATGTGTTCCTGGAAAACAACATCAATATCCTTTTCCAAAAGGAAAAGCCTTGCATGCTACAACACTTGTTGAGTTGGTACATAGTGATCTCATGATTTTTCCAACTAGTTCATTTTTGAGGGGCTAAGTATGCACTCACTTTTATTGATGACTTCTCACTAAGATCTTGGGTGTACTTTCTTAAGTTGAAGAGTGAGGTATTTTCCACCTTCAATACCTTCAAGGCATTTCTTGAGAAGTAGTCCTCTCATTCTATCAAGAATTTGCATAGAAATGATAGCGTGGAGTATGTCAGTTACGAATTAAAATATTTTTGTAGAGAACATGGTATTTTGTATCAACATGTTGTTCCCTACACCACTCAACAAAATGTCATTGTTGAAAGAAAGAAAATGACATTGAAAATGATGGAAAATTGTATGATTCAGTCCAAAGCCATGGCACCTTTCTTTTGGGCCGAAGCAGTGAATTGTGCTAATTACATTCAAAATCATATGCCTCATAAAGTAGTGTTGCATATGACTCTAGAGGAATCTTGGAGTCAGTTAGGAATTCAAATATTTTTGTAGAGAACATGGTATTTTGCATCAAAATTATGTTCCCTACACCCCTCAACAAAATGGCGTTGTTGAAAGAAAGAATAAGACATTGAAAGTGATGGAAAATTGTACGATTCAGTTCAAGTACATGTCACCTTTCTTTTGGGCCGAAGTAGTGAATTGTGCCAATTACATTCAGAATCAGATGCCTCATAAAGTAATGTTGCATATGAATCTAAAGGAATCTTGGAGTCTTGTTAAGCGTGATGTCTTTACTTTTATAGTATTTGGAAATGCAACATGGACATTAATTCTAAATGAAAATCATAAATATATGGAGAACAAGAACCAACCACAGATATTTTTTGGCTACTGTGAAGACATGAAATCATATAGGTTATTTTATCCTATTACTAATGATTTATTTTTTCATAGGGTTGTCTTTTTTGATAAGGATTTGAAACACTCATTTGGACCTACTCTCTCCATAGATTTCCATGACGATAGAAATAATGTTGAGAGTCTTTTTTTTTAAGAACAATAAGATGAGGAACATCGAACAGTTGCAGATGAGGAAATACAACTAGTCAAAAACTAATGAGCAACAATTGAGCAACCTGCATAGGAACAACTTGATCAAGAACAACAATTGAGGAGGATCCTTCGAGATAAGAAGGAACATGATCAGTATGGTTACGAGCCGCCTCATTTCTTGCAACATCTAGCCATAGTTGATAGGTATCTCTTCTTTGGGTCATGCTATTTCAGATGATCCCCAACAATTCTATGATGCTATTGGGAAAACTGAATGGGAAGCTTCCATGACATAAGAGTATTCTTCCGTGATGAAGAATCACACATGGGATTTTGTTCCTCTTCCTAAGGGATGAAAACCAGTTCGATTCAAATGGGTCTATAGAACCAAACATGTTGCAAATGGATATTTTGACAACCATAAGGCATGACTAGTGGCCAAGGGATTTTCACAAGTTGAAGGGGTTGATTATTATGAGACTTTTTCCTTTGTTTCCAAAATGAATTCCATATGTCTTGTTCTTTCTCTTTGTGCTTCTCAAGGCTGGACAATTTACTAGATGGATGTGAAGAGCACACTTTTTCATGGATATTTACAAGAGGAAATATACATGAAACAACCTCCTAGTTTTGTACAAGGGGAAATATACATGAAAGAAGATCCCCGAGCATTCTATGAGAATATGGACAGTTGTCTGATCACTTCAATATTCAAGCATTTCCAGTCATATCTTGCAATTTACACTTGAAGGGAAGGAACCGATCTTCTGATATTAGTTATGTATGTGGCTGATTTGATTCTCACCTTCATCCATGATTCATAGTTTAAAACAAAAATTGATGTCTCAATTTGATATGATCGATCTTGGTCTTCTGTGTTACTTTCTTGGTTTGGAGGTTCATCAGTCTTCTAAAGGGATCTCCAAATACCAACAAAAATTATTCCCTTCATTTACTTTAGTTCTTTGACATATCTAATTGTAATCCCACGCCTACTCCTTTTCAGTCAGGATTCACTCTTTCTACTAGTTTCTCTTCACCGCGAGTCAATCCATCGTTGTATAGACAACAATACAACTAGTTGACAGTCTATTTCTTTTTACTCATACACATCATGACATCTTGTTTGCAGTTGGAATTGTATCTTAGTTATCTCTAGATCCTCATGAGAGTCACTTCAAGGTAGATAAGCACATTCTTAGGTGGGGACTTCTAGATTTTGTATTCAATATATTGTTGGTACTTATGAGATTGTGGGTTTCATGGATTCTGATTGGGCCAGTTGATGAACAAAAGACCACTTTAGACTTTTTTTTATCGCCTTGGGTATGCTCCTATTGCTTGGTCTTGTAAAAAGAAATCAACAATTACATTATAATCTTCATCTGTAGAGGATGAGTATTGTATTGACATATTCAATAAACCTTTGACATCGCCTCATTTTCTTCAATTACAATTGATTCTTGGGGTGAAAGAAGTCGTCATTTGGGGGTCATCTTGATTCATCCTACCTTCACTTTTTCACTTTTTCATTTTTATGATGTATTCTTTCTTGTTTTTCATTTTTGTGATGTATTCTCTCTTTTGGGGAGAAGTTTTTTCGTATGGGTCTTTCTCTTTTTCTCTTTATTTATGAGAGATGTATGTGAGATGTATCTTATCAGGCCTTGGGGACTCATTTTGTTTTTTTTTCTCCCTATGTTTAGCTTATGGGGATGTTAGAGTTCCAATGCAGATTAGTTTTGTGAGTTGTAAAATCAAGTAGGTGATCTTATCCACCGAGCTATGACAATCAGAAAGTAAGATAGAACTCACGATTCAACTATTTCATTAATAAAAAAGATTACATTTATATCTTGATACTCAAGCCAGCTGATTCCTATAATAGTGGATCTGATAACAACAGTAGAGGACACAGAGAGTCCATGTTTATTAACTAATCCTATAATTAACATTTCTCCATTAATATCTAACACTTCCCCTTAATGGAGAAATGGATTTTCTACCACACCTAATTGTTTCCTGCATTCTTCAAAATTTATCTTTCCAAGAGGTTTGGTAAAGATTTGAGCCACATTATCAATGGCATTACAATAGATCAAGTCAATTTCCTTTGATTGTATCTTTTCTCTTACAAAATGGTTTTGGATTTCAATATGCTTTGTTCTAGCATGATAAATTGGGTTTTGTACCAATTTAATAGAACTTTGATTGTCACATTTGAGAACAGTAGGCTTCATTTTCTTATTGCCAATATCTTCAAGAATTCTCCTTAACCAAACAACTTCACACGTAGCATTGCATAGATCTTTGTACTCATCTTCTATTGATGACAAAGAAACAGTGGGTTGTTTCTTACTGCTCCATGACACGACCCTTGTACCTATGTTGAATGCATATCCTGAAGTTGATTTCGTGTCATCGGGATTTTTGGGCCAATCTTAATTAGAGTAACCTGCCAACTCAACATCACAATTCTCAGTATACATAATACCAAAATTAACAGTTCCTTTCAGATATTGAAGGACTTTCTTTCCAGCTACCTAGTGGTTTTCAAGTGGCTTAGCCATGAACTGACTAAGAATGTTGATTGAATATGCTATGTCTGGTCTGGTAGTAGTGAGATAGTTCAAACTTCCCACCAACTGACGATACAAAGTACCATTTGCCTCTTTAGTTTCATCAACACTAGATAACTTTGCATTTTGTTCTAAAGGTGTTGACACTGCCTTGCATTCATTCATATTGAATCTTTCCAGTATTTCCCTTGTGTATTTACTTCGAGTGACCATTGTTTTACCATCTTCTCTCCATATTTCCAGACCTAAACAACAATGTATTTCATCAAGATCCTTCATTTCAAACATCTGTGATAATTGAGTTTTAATATCTTCAATAAAGTGAGAAGCATTGCCTATTATAATCAAATCATCAACATATAAAGATACCAAAGCAACATTCCCATTTTCATCCTTTTTGACATACAAATTAGGATCATTTTTGCTTTTCACAAAACCTTTCTGTGCAAAAAATGAATCAATCTTAGTATACCAATATCTAGGTGTTTGTTTCAAACCATATAGAGATTTATTTAGTTTACACACAAGATCCTCTTATCCTTTCTTTATAAATCATTCAGGCTGAACCAAATAAACTTCTTCTTTTAAATCACCATTCAGAAATGCAGATTTAACATCTAACTGATGTATTTTCCAATTGTGTTGTGTAGCTAATGCAATCATGACTCTAATTGTATTTAACTTAGCTACAGGTGCAAAAGTGTCCTCATAATCAATTCCTTCATTTTGTGAATACCCTTTTGCAACTAATCTAGCCTTGTATTTGTCAACACTTCCATCTGCATTAAATTTGGTTTTATACAACCATTTACATCATATGGGAACTTTGTTTTCAGGAAGATTTGTTAATTCCCATGTTTCATTCTTCATTATCAATTCATATTCTTCATTCATTTCATTTTTCCATTTCTTATGATATTTATCTTGTTCATAAGTAACAATTTCCACAACATTCATTATTTGTGTCATCAATGCATAATCTTTATACCTAGAAGGTACCTGAATTGTTCGTGATGAGTTCCTTTGAGTTCCACCACTTTCATTTATTCTGCTATGTGGCGTAAGATCCTTTCTGGGTGACTCAAGAGTGTCTGTAGTATAAATGTTGCTTCCACTTTGTTCTTGTACCTGTTCCTGTTCTTTTACCTGTTCATGTTCATCATCTATCTCAACTTTTACATGAGCATCATTGTCATAAGGAGTATACCAAACATCATTTTTACTTATCTCATCATATGTATTCTCATGAAAAATCACATCTCTACTTGCAATCAACTTATGGGCACTAAGATCAAACAACTTGTATGCCTTATGATCATCACAATAACCAATGAATATACACTAAACATATTTTGCATCAAGTTTTCTTCTCTCATCTTTTGGAATATGAGAAAATGCCTTGGAACCAAATATTCTTAAATGACCAACTTCAGGTTTATATCCATAAAGGACCTCAAAAGGAGTTTTCAGATCTAGAATCTTAGTTGGGCTTCTATTTTTCAAATAAACAACAGTATTAATGGATTCTTCTCAAAAACCATTAGAAATGTTTTTACCTTTCAACATGTTGCGAGAACATTCCACTAATGTCCTATTCTTCCTTTCATCTACACCATTTTGTTTTGGTGTATGAGACACAGTGAATTGTTGAATGATCCCATTGTTCTTGCAGTAGCTATAAAAAACTCCTGGGGTATATTCTCCACCTTGATCAAATCTTAGAATCTTGATGTATTTGCCTCTCTGCTTTTCCACCATAGTTTTAAACTCTTTAAAATATTCAAATACATCAATCTTTTTCCTTATAAAATAAGCCCAAGTAAATCTATATCTGTCATCAACAAATATAATAAAATACCTTGCACCTCCAAGTGACATGGTTTGCATGGGACCACAGACATCAGTATGTATTAATTCAAGTATCTCTCTCGGTTTCTTCTCTTTATGCACTGGAAATTCTTCCCTATGTTGTTTACCTAGTGCACAAGCTTCACATTCTATATGCTCATTTTTCAAAACAGGAAGTCCTTCAACCATTAATTTCTTCTGAAGTAGCACTAAGTCATTTTTATTAAGATGTCCATACATGCGATGCCATAGCTCAACTGTTGACATTGTTGTAGATGTTAATGCTTGATGAGTGCCCCTTGTTACATCAAGCTTATACAAACTTCCAATTCTTGTTCCTGTGGCTATGACTTTATAATGATTCTAAATATCCTTCACAAAACATTTAGACTGCATAAATTCTACATTCAAATTTTGATCAGTTATTGTGGAAACAAATATCAAGTTCTTTTTGATGCATGGAACATACAACACATTGTTAATTTGTTTCATTTGCCCATTAGGTAAATTCACACATATTACTCCATGTCCCTGAATCTTATGAGATCTGTTATCTCCTAAATATATGTGTGTATCATCTGTTCTCTCATGATATTCATCAAACCATTCTTTGTTACAATACATATGAGGTGAGGCTCATGAATCTATGAACCATGCACTTTCATCATTAGATTCTGCAGATAATGCATCTTTGGAAATAAACAACTTTAGATTCCTAAAACCATCACTGATAGAGGTGTCATTGTTCACATAATTTCCATTTTGTTTTCTGAACTTCTTCTTGGATTCATTAACTTTCCTTTTATAACAATCTTTAGCATGATGACCAGGTTTCCCACAATAAAAACAATCATCATTTTTCTTATTATGTGCATCAAATTTTGATTGAGTCATACCTCTATTCCTTGGTTGAAACTTGCATGCTTTGTTTCTGTCCCATGGCTTTCCCCTGTATGGTTGTTTCCCTTTGGCTACTAATGCCAATTCTGAAGTATGAGAGTCCATCTCAAACACCTTCATTCTTTCTTCTTGTTTTAGAATAATCCCTGTCAATTCAGAAAATGTAGGTGGTTGTACTCTACCTCCTAGACTTGAAATAAAGACATGATAATCTCTAATTAACCCTTTTAATGTAATAGTTACCATGTCATAATTTGAAACTTTCTCACCAATTGCATTTAATTGGTCACATAAATCTTTAATTTTGGAAACATAGGTGGTAATATTTTCATTTGCTTCCATTTTTATGGACGGTAACTTAGTCTACAAAAACAAAATTCTATTTGAGTTTATAGTTTCATACAAACCTTTCAATCTTTCCCAGGTCTCCTTGGATGTTTTATAGTCTCTAATGTGTGGAATTATACTGTCCTTGACAGACATCCGCAACAACACTTTAGCCTTCATTTCTCATTTCTCCCAATCTGTACCAACAACTCCCTCATGCTCACGGTAGTGGAGGCTCTCTCACCTAAGATCTGATACCAAATCATAAAGTGAGATAGAACTCGCGATTCAACTATTTCATTAATAAAAAAGATTACATTTATAGCTTGATACTCAAGCCAACTAATTCCTATAATAGTGCATCTGATAACAACAATAGAGGACACAGAGAGTCTAGGTTTATTAACTAATCCTATAATTAGCATTTCTCCATTAATATCTAACAATGACACCTATCACTCGGCCTATTTCATTGTATAAATAAACCTTCATTCCTGTACATTAAGAAATAGATATAGTTTAGATCATTCGTTCTTTGTCTTGTTTGTAAAAATGTTTGGTGCTTCTTTGTCAGAGTTTTTATCTCCTTCATTCCACAACCAATAATTAGTCGAGGCAGTGTGCAGACAGAAATAATGCAGAAACAAGGCGGAGCAGTGAGTCACAACGATGTAGGACACATAATAGGGACATGCTTATGCTCACAACATCGAGGTATTCTTCAACAACATTGTCACAAGGTATGGCACCACAAATATCTAGCTTCATTTTGTTCAATGTTCAAGAACCCTACCTCCCGTTTTGTACACTGTATGTTATTTTTTTAAAAGAATGATTGTTGATAATCATCCTAATTCCTCACGATTCTGGTCAATGGAAGTTAATCTTTCAGGATTTTGGAACAGTGATGAAATGGAAATTAAGTTTAAAAAAATACTCGGAAATAATGGATAAAGCGCTAGTTGTAAGCACCAGTTATAAGCTTTAGTTGCGAGGGTCAGTTGTAGGCATGTTAAGAGTCATTTCTTAGTTAAGAGTCTAGTTGTCTTTGGTTTTCATGTAATCGACTTGGTAGAGTATTTTCCTATATAAAGATGTAATCTGTTTTCATTGAATAATACAAAAGTGAGAATAGCCTCACCGTGTGTTTGTTTGGCATATTTTATCTTGGTATCAGAGCCACGAGGAGAGGGTGTGGATAACGTGAGTTCTGGTAAGGAATGCATGAGTAAAGTTGCGTGGAGTTTTGAAGCGTGAAGGCACTTGCATGAGCCCATTTGCAAAATAATTCGCATGAGCTTGTGGATGCATATCATTTCGAGAAGGAGCGTGGAGTTTGATGGCAAACACTGAAGCGTACAACGTGAGCTTGGGAGAAAGCGTGAAGGTTTTGAATGCATGCGGAGTTTGAATGGAGCGTTGAAAGCATGTGCGTGAGTATTTGCATGAAGATTTAATGCATGATTTTATTTATTAAATAGTGAAGGTTTAGTTTGCATACGATTTGCATTTTCAAGTGGAGTTATTAAATAGTGAAGATTTGCATATGGAGCATTTAAAATTGGTGCCACTATTTAATCATTTTTTTAATAGTGAGGTGGATTTATAAATTTTATTAAAGGAACTTTATGATACTTTCATAAAGGTGGAGTTTTTATTATTTAAAGTGGGTGTATTTTATATAAAAAGGTGAAGAGAGAGTTATAAGTTTATGCATGTGTATTAAAAGTGGATGCATGTGTGAAGTTTAAACTTAATGTGGGATATTAAAGTTTAAAAGAAAAGGAGAATATTTTGGATATTAAGGTGCATGCTTGATTTAAAGGTTGATATATGCATGTGAGGTGGTGTTATGATTTAAAAGTGGCTGCATGCATGATTTAAGATGAGAACAAAGGTAGATTTGGATCAGTGGATCTGAAGGCAGAGCGATGGATTGCTCAACACTTGACCAAAGTTTGATATTCTTGGTGATATAAAGATCCATTAGTAGAGATGGTGAATCCTTTGGCAGAGACCTACCTCAACGAAGCCAACAAGTTAGATGGCTCGAACTTCATTAACTGGAAATTCAAGATGCAGAAGCTCATGGAGGGCTATGGTGTCTAGAACATTGCAAATGGAACTGAACTGAAACCTGATGCGGTTGCAGGTGCGACAACAACACAGATCCAAGATCAGGAGAAGCACAAAAACAAGGCAAAGGTATTGTTTTGCATGTCAGTTAAAGATAGCATAATTCCACATATTAGAGACGCTACAACTTTTGATGCAACATGGACAACTCTTAAAGCATTGTATGAAACTAGAAACACAAATCACATTTTGTTTCTGAAAACTAAATTGCTAGGCATTAAGATGGATGGAAATGAATCTGTTAGTTCATTTTTGGGTCGTATTAAAGAGGTGAAAGACAAGTTAGTAAATATAGGGGAAACCATTTCCAACACTGATCTGGTCACTATTACCTTAAATGTTATGCTAGAAGATTATCATATGTTCATAACAAGTCTTGCAACAAGGGAGAAACCTCCTACGTTTGAAGAATTGACAGGTATTTTGCTGCAAGAGGAAGAGAGGCACGGGAATCTGAAGCCTTAGAGTAAATATTTGGCACTGTGGTCAAATAATAGATCTGTGAGAGGGAGATCAAGAGTAAGAGGCAGAGGAGGCAGTTCATGGAAGAGAGGCAGTTTATCGCAGAGAAGACAATCTCCAAATCAAGGTATGCAATCTGACAGGAATGAGTTTAAGAGTTGTTTTTATTGTGGTCGACCTGAACATATGGTTAAAGACTGTCATAAGAAGAAAAGTGATGAGGCTAGGAATAAACCTAGAACACATTCAGGTCATTATGTAGAAAAATCTTCAAATCAAGATCTCAGATTATTTATTGCTAGTGATGATATTGATGAACCCCTGAATTTTGACTCACAGGATCTTAGGTTGTTAGTGTCTAACGCTTCTTTATGTACTGAAACAAATGATTATGATGCCTGGTTTGTGGATTCTGGAGCATCAGTACATATGACTTGTAATAAAAATTGGTATGTTATTTTTAAAGAAACACGGAATGGTGCCAACATATATCTTGGAGATGACTACACTCATCAGATCAAGGGATATGGAGACATTCTTGTGACATTGTCGAATGGTACTGTTCGCCACATTCGCAATGTGGTGTATGTGCCAGGAATAAAGAAAATTTTGATCTCTGTGTACACCATTACAGATAAGAACTTGAAGGTTGAATTCTTCAAGAATTATTGCATAGTGAAGGATCTGCTGGACCACTTCCAAACTGTTGCAACATGAGTTAGAGCAGGAGGTCTATACAAACTTGATGTTACCAGCAAAGCACATCATGCATTGACTTCTGCAACTATTCCAACAGAGATTCTTTGGCATCAAAGGTATGGACACATCAATCATCCTGATTTATTGTTATTATAGAAAAAGAATATGGTTGAAGGAATTCCCATGTTAAAGAATGAGAAGGTTGCTTGTGATGGATGTGCATTAGGAAAGATGCACAGAG
>SNQJ01S0043335.1:18520-41593 GCA_010110895.2 Picea sitchensis
TGTCTGGAGGCTTATTTGGTGTAGAAGTTCCCTTTTTGGGTGGCATGTTGGCCAAGTATCACTTTTGAACCTTGATTTTGAGGTGGTTCTGCTAGACAATATTTATTCTGTTGTATCTCCCAAGTTTCGGCCCTTCTGGGTATAGATATTTATTTTATGTAGTTCTTTGATATTTATTCTCTACAATTCCATAGGTCTGATCAAAATTGGATGTGCCAAGTGGAATTTACGGTAACTTCCCCACAACTTGTTGATTTTTTGCCTTTCCAGGATATCTCACTTGTATAGCGTGCCTCGCACAAAATAATTGATATAAAATTCTAAAACTTGTACCAGAAATACTACAGACTGTCCACTATCCAATGAAACTAGTCCCACTCAATTTGGATACTCTAGGAAGAATTTATGATTGTTTTACCTGGAACACCTTCTTGAGACTAGTCAATAGGACTAGTCAAATACCCTATCTTCCACAGGGTGTATCTACAAATGTAAGATGAAATAGAAGATAAAAAATTTACCAAAAATACCTTACTAATTTATGTGAATATCCTCCGGAGTTCAGGGTCAGAAATTTTACAGAAAAAATTTTATAGCAAAAATTTTGCAATGACTCAGTTCACGATGTTTCCAGAACCCTATCTTGCACAGGCTGTATCTCAGAAATTATAAGACCTCGGGAGCTAAATTTTTAACACAATGTACCTTGATCCGTCTACTAAATATCCTCCAATTCGTGCCTTCTGAAACATTGTAGAAAAATAGTTATAGCAAAAATTCCAAGGTGTCTCATCTGTAGCAGCGAAACCCCAAGACCTTGAGCTCTGATACCATATGTTAAGAACCAAATATAAATATAGCATAGAAAAACCTCAGAATAAGTACTCAACGCTTCGAGAAAGAGATAATTTCAGATAATAAGCCTCTTTGAGTGGGAAAACTCTTTTTGCCCCACATAAATGTTCAAGTACAAGATGATTCCAAATGAAAATGTCTCCTTGGTATATATAGGAGACTAGGAGGTATAATTAAAACTAATGGAATAAAGCCGACATAAATAAAATAACATTACTAATGTAATATGCTCCAATTAAGGGGTAATGAGCCAATATTAGGGCTTAACATAATCTATTTTTTTCTAATTGTTGGGAGTTATCCTCTGATTCCATGCACCTCAAAAATGAGTTGAACATTGGAATTAGTTAATGAGTGAAAATTTTGTCACCCGGTGTTATCATTTTTCTTGGCTTTTTCCCCATCCACCCATGACAAATTTATATTCCTATAAGAGTTTCATTCCTAGTTTGGTTGACTTACCTTGCTACTTGAGTCGACTTAGTTATTGTCTAGTTGATTTTCCAATTCGTTTGGTCGATAGGAATTCCTTCCTGGTTGATTCGACTTCAAGTCCGATCACTTGAATCCTTGTAGGTTGAGTGGCCTCCCAATTAGCTAGCATCAATGGTTGGTAGATTCATACACCTGAGTCTATCTCCTTTCATTCCATAATCGACTTCCATTACCTAATCAGTTATTCTTGTCTGGTCGAATTATCATATTGGCAGGTTGACTTCACCTTTATTCGACGTAGTGCATACCCTGGTCGAGTTTAACCTCAGGATGACTTCCCTCCCATCGATCAACTAGTCACTACCGAGTCTATTCCTTATTGGTCGTCAACTAGTCTTCCATCTGATCGACCTCCTTCATGGAGAGATGAGTTGATTTCAACTCATTAGATATTTGGTCGATTTAATTAAGGACTATTCATTTGGTTGATTGAAGGCAACAATGCACTTTTTCAAGTAATGACGTAAGCATCCCATTGATTATTTTCACTGCTAGTTTCTACTTGTGTTCCAAAAACATTGACGATGCAGATATTTCAAGCATTCAAGAGTACATAGATATTTATATAGGTTTGAGGAATTGATCCAAAAAGGATCCAGAGAAGGCTAAGAAAAACTTAGAACGCTCAGAAGCAAATCAGAACGCTTAGAATGGCTTCAGCAGACAACAAAAGGGAAAAGATTCAAATTTCCTAAAACTCAATTAATACGGTATGATCGCGAAGAGTGTGTTTCAATATTTCTAAAGGCGCAAACGGCTTGTCAAATAGAATTACGGATCAAAATTCGATATAAGTGGTCAAAGTTTTGGTCAACCTAGCCTAATTAGCAGGGATGAGTCAGCATCCATACAACTAATGTCAACATCAGTACAGATGATGTAAGCATCTGTACATCCTACGTGGAAATCGCAGAGGGTGACATGTGTCATGATGACATCATCATTCCATGTGGCAACACCAGAGGCTGCCACATGTCACTTGGATTTGGACTTTTTAGGGTGCCACATGGACGAGTAAAAATGTGTCACATGGTACCACCCAAAAGGTGCCACTTGTCCCAAGGTGATGTCAGCATGCACATATGGTCAAATCAATGGATGCCACATTTCCCAATAGGAAGGTGCCATGTGGCACCCTCGAAATTCACAAGGAGGCCCCGTGAAAAAAAATAATATATATATATATATATATATATATATAACAACACTACGCCAAATATGGAGGCAGTTCTGCTATATATGGAAAATCTACCATAGTTAGTAACCACTAACTATACACCAGAGTTGTTCAACAAAAATAGAAACGAATCCACCATATATGGCACACCCGCCATATTCTCTGCCAAATTTCCGCCATTCTAGCAGTCGCCCACCAAATTTAGTTGGGCGCCCCAAAAATTCAGTTGTAACTATGTGATAAATGGGGAGGCCCATGGGATTCAACCCCGGGACCTCTGCCAAACTAAATCCTAAATTTAGCTATGCTTACCAGCGTGCCAAGCGCCTCATTTATGACACAACTGGCAAGTTTTTGTATTAAAAGGGGTTTTCAGGTAGAGTTTGAGACAGAGACACAACAAGAGCACACGAGAGGTGAGATTGAACGCACCCATATGAACTCATATGGAATTGTATGGCTTGTATGGATTTTTCATGCATTTCAGCATTTATTGCAAGATCAGTGTCATGGAAACCGAGGCAAGGGTGCCTCTTGGGCCAAAAAGTGTCAGACTTGGATCGTCAACTAGTCTTCCACCTGATCGACCTCCTTCATGGAGAGATGAGTTGACTTCAACTCATTAGATATTTGGTCGATTTAATTAAGGACTATTCATTTGGTTGATTGAAGGCAACAATGCACTTTTTCAAGTAATGACGTAAGCATTCCATTGATTATTTTCACTGCTAGTTTCTACTTGTGTGCCAACAACATTGACGATGCAGATATTTCAGGCATTGAAGAGTACATAGATATTTATATAGGTTTGAGGAATTGATCCAAAAAGGATCCAGAGAAGGATAATAACAACTCAGAACGCTCAGAAGCAAATCAGAACACTCAGAATGGCTTGAGTAGACAACAAAAGGGAAAAGATTCAAATTTCCTAAAACTCAATTAATACGGTATGATCACGAAGAGTGTGTTTCAATATTTCTAAAGGCACAAATGGCTTGTCAAACAGAATTACGGATCAAAAGTCGATATAAGTGGTCAAAGTTTTGATCAACCTAGCCTAGTTAGCAGGGATGAGTCAGCATCCATACAGCCAATGTCAACATCAGTACAGATGATGTAAGCATCTATACATCCTACGTGGAAAGCGCAGAGGGTGACACGTGTCATGATGACATCATCATTCCATGTGGTAGCACCAGAGGTTGCCACGTGTCACTTGGATTTGGACTTTTTAGGGCACCACATGGACGAGTAAAAATGTGTCACATGGTACCACCCAAAAGGTGCCACTTGTCCCAAGGTGATGTCAGCATGCACATATGGTCAAATCAATGGATGCCACATTTCCCAATAGGAAGGTGCCATGTGGCACCCCCGAAATTCACAAGGAGGCCCCGTGAAAAAAATATATATATATCTATATCTATATCTATATATATATATATATATATAACAACACTACGCCAAATATGGAGGCAGTTCTGCTATATATGGAAAATCTACCATAGTTAGTAACCACTAACTATACACCATAGTTGTTCAGCAAAAATAGAAACGAATCCACCATATATGGCACACCCGCCATATTCTCTGCCAAATTTCCGCCATTCTAGCAGTCGCCCGCCAAATTTAGTTGGGCACCCCAAAAATTCATTTGTAACTATGTGATAAATGGGGAGGCCCATGGGATTCGACCCCGGACCTCTGCCAAACTAAATCCTAAATTTAGCTCTACTTACCAGCGTGCCAAGCGCCTCATTTATGACACAACTGGCAAGTTTTTTGTATTAAAAGAGGTTTTTGGGTAGAGTTTGAGACAGAGACACAACAAGAGCACACGAGAGGTGAGATTGAAAACACCCATATGAACTCATACGGAATTGTATGGCTTGCATGGATTTTTCATGCATTTCAGCATTTATTGCAGGATCAGTGGCATGGAAACTGAGGCAAGGGTGCCTCTTGGGCCAAAAAGTGTTAGACTTGGATTGAGACGTAGAGACAATCATTTTTAGGTAAAATGACACCACAAACGCAGTGGTGGTGTTAGTTTTTTTATCTGAGCAAAGATTTTGTATCTTAATTCCAGAATGAGGTATATTTATGTATTTTTCCCAATTATTTTGTGGAGTTAATAGAAAGGCCTACCCATTTGAGAGCAGGACCCAAAGACATAGTCCACCAGGGAAAAAAATTGTTATCAAGTTCTTTGTTTTCATATTGCATGATTATGTCTCTTTCATTTTGAGCTTTTCCTTCTTTATGGTGTACTTTTGTTTATGCTCATTTAATACAATTCTTTAATAAGTCACCTGACGAAAATATCCTGGATCATGTTGGTATCAGAGCAGTTGTCTTTGACTTGAATTGTTGAGTATGAATTCTTACTAGGGACAAGAATAAGCAGGGTGAAGATACTCTTAATACTTTCAATCCCAAAGTTGGTTGTGCATCCTGAAGGAAGAAGATGGCAGAAGAGGATAAGCATGATGAAGAGGAGAAAAACTTTCACATGGTCTTTTATCGCATGTCAGAAATGGTCCAACGAATGTATGGATATTACAAAAAGAGGATGAATAATAAAGGGAAGAAAAAGGAAGAACCACTAGATGATGATGATTCGGTAAACCAAGGGGCTGGAGGAGATCCTCTTGAGCCTCCATCTTCGCCTTCAAGTTCTAGTTCTTCTTCCTTTGATCATTCTCATCACTCTCAACATTCTAACCATAAAGCCTCTTTTAAGAAACCATTATTAAATCTTGATGTAAAGTTTGTTTTACCTATGTTTAATGGAGATGCTAATCCTGAGAAGTTAGACAATTGGATCCAACAGGTTGAAGTATATTGTCATGTTCAACATATTGACGAAGAGGAAGTTAAAGTGCAACTGGCTTCTCTTCAGTTGGAAGGCACTGCTCTCATATGGTGGGAGAGCAAGCTTCAGGACTGGAGTAAGTGTGGTATTATTTTTTCCTCATGGTAGGAATTTAAACCAGAGATAAGGAAGCAGTTCTATCCATTAGGGTATTTACATAAAGCAATGATGGAATGGCAAAATTTGAGACAAAGAAAAGTTCATATTGTACAAAGTTTCACAGAAGAATTTAGGAAGAAATCTCTTGCATTGAAATTCCTTTGGATTCTTATGAAAAATTAATGAAGTATATTGGCACACTTCACAGTTATATTCTTCATAATTTTCTCTTGATCAACCCCACTAGTCTTGATGAAGTTTGTGTGCAATCCACTCACCTTGAGAACAGGGGGAAACATGTTCAAGAAGATCCCACAAAGAAACCTTCCAATTTCCCAGACAAGACTTTCAAGAAGTTCAAAAGGAAGGGCAAGAAGACTGCTAAAGTAACGAGAGAAGGAGGAAAACCATCTCACACTCATTGCAAGAGGAACGGTCACGATGAAGAACACTGTTGGAAATTGCATCCAGAAAATAAACCAAAACAGTTCGGTGGAAAGGGGAAGACAAAGACCGTTTCGACAGTGCAGCAAGATCTTGGTTTTGAATCAGGAGATGAAGGAAAGATCACAACGATTAGAGTACAATGTAAAGATTCTCTTCATGCTAGTTCAAGTTCCACTGATGAATCTTATATTGATGAACGAAAGAGGAATGGGTTATTTCATATACGAGTTGTATATAAACATACTAAGATAGATACATTATTTGATCTGGGTTCCCAAGTAAACTTAATATCTGAAGCACTTGTCAAGAAGATGGGTCTTGTAACGAAACCCTATCAAAATTCTTACCCTCTTGGTTGGGTATGTGATAAATCAAAACTCAATGTTACCAAACAATGTAGGGTCGGATTTGTTATTGCTTCAAAGTTGATTGATGAAGTGGATTTGGATGTTGTACCACTTGATATATGTGGCATAGTGTTGGGGAGTCCTTATCTTTATGATAGAAAAATAGTCTTCTTTCGTCATGAGAACAAATACCACCTTACTAATGGGGGAGTGGAATATATTGTTAGAGCTCACAGCATGAGGGTAAATACGACACTTGTTAGTGTAGTGAAAATGAAAAGACTCATAACCACTAATAAGAGATATGTACTCATGGTTGTCAAAGAGAAATATATTGGGGCATCCGACGCTTTCCAAGGGTGTGATTTGTCTCATAAAAAGGAATTAATTGATATTATTTCTAAGTATGATGATATTTTTCAGGAACCAAATGGATTACCTCCTAAGAGGGAAATCCAACATGAGATACATATTCAACAGGATTATCCTCTTCCTAATGTGGGCATGTACAGGATGTTAGTTGTGGAGATAATAGATATCAAGAAGCAGGTACATGGCTTATTGGATCAAGGGGTCATCAAGCCTAGTCCATCTCCTTCTGTTTCTCTGATTGTGATGGTGCCAAAGAAATATGGCACATGGCGAATGTGTGTCAATTACCAGGACTTAAATAAAATCACGGTAAAAAATCGATACCCTCTTCCCCGCATAGATGATTTACTTGATCATTTGAAGAATGTTTTTTATTTCACTAAGTTGGATTTGCACAGTGGATATCATCAAATCAAGGTTGTAAAACATGATGCATGGAAGACTTCCTTTAAAACCAAACAAGGATTGTTTGAGTGGTTAGTTATGTCGTTTGGGATTTTCAATGCTCCTACAACTTTCATGCATGTGATGAATGATGTATTCAGGCCTTTCCTGGATGACTTTGTGATTGTATATTTAGACGACATTCTTGTTTTTAGCGGGACTTGGGATGAACATGTCAGGCATGTAAAACAGGTATTGGATACTTTGCAAAGGGAAAAGTTGTATGTGAAAATGTCGAAATGTGAATTTGGAAAGACGGCACTTGTATACTTAGGTCATATCGTGGGAGGAGGACAATTGAAGATTGAACCTTCCAAAATTGATGTAATTTTGAAATGGCCTGAGCTAAAGAGTGTAACCGAAGTCCGAAGCTTCTTGGGTGCAGTCCAGTATTGGAGGAGATTCATTCCCAACTTCTCCTTTATAATAGCTTCTTTACATGCCTTAACCAATGTGAAGAACACTTTTCAATGGGAAGGAAAGAAACAAAAATCTTTCCACATTTTGAAGGAGAATATCAGTACCGCACCAGTATTATCATTGTTGAATCTTCAACAGTCATTCGAGATCGAGATAGATGCCAATGGATACGCCATGGGTGCAATATTAATGCAATATCGTAAGCCTATTTGTTACCACTCTAAGACCTTTAACCAATTTGTTGTTAACCATCCTACATATGATAAAGAGTTGCATGCATTAGCTCAAAGCGTAAAGAAATGGAAGCACTACTTGTTAGGGAAGGAAACAATTATACGTATAGATCACTAGCCCTTACAATATCTTCAAGAACAGATCAAGCTACAACAATCTCGACACTACAGATGGATGGGTTTTCTACAACAATTTAATTTGGTAATCAAGTACAAGAAGGGTACAAGTAACATGGTAGTCGATATGCTTTATAGACCTCCTATTGTTGCTTCTATTATTTTGAAGAATACTTCTTTATCTCATGATAGCTATGTAGAACAATATGTCATCGGTGAAGATTTTAAAGAAGTATATGAGAAGCTAACCCATGGTGCACAGGTAGAGAACTATTGTTTGCAGGGAAAATTACTCTATCATCTTGGGAAGCTATGTATTCCTACAAGTGAACGAGTCTATGTAATATGAGAAGCTCGTACTTCTCTTGTATCAGGGCATTTTGAGGTAGGAAAAACTATGGCTCATTTGCAGAGGTTTTGTTACTGGCCTCAAATGAAAGTAATTGTAACTAAATATGTAAAGGGGTGTGTGATGTGTTCTACTTATAAGCCCACTAATAGAAAATTGGGTCTATACTCACCACTTCCCATTCCATCCCATCCATGGGAAAGTGTCTCCATCGATTTTGTATGGGGTTTACCAATGACCAAAGGGGGTCACGACTATTTGTATGTTGTAGTGGATAGGTTCAGTGAGATGTGTATCTTTATTCCATGTAAAAAGAAGATCATTGTTGAGCAGACTACTAATCTATGTTTTCAGCATGTTTGGGTTCACTTTGGGTTACCCATGTCCATTGTCTCGGATCAAGATACTCGATTCCTTGGGGATTTTGGACTAGCTTGTGGAGAATGATGGACACCAAATTGAAGAGGAGAACTGCTTTTCATCCACAAACCAACGGACATACAGAGGTGGTAAACACAACAGTGGTACATTTGCTTCGAGGGTACTGCAACAAGCATCCTAAGTTATGGGATGAATAGATACCCTATGTACAACATGCTTATAACCTAACTTTACATTCATCCACTCATAGTTCACCTTTTGAGACATTTTTTGGGTACCTACCAAAGGTTCCTTTAGACTTGATGTATGGGAAAGATGTCGATGTGAATGAAGAATGAATAGAGGATAAAGCCCACAAGTTCATTCAGAGGATTCAGCAGATACACCAAGCAACTAGGGAACAATTGGAAAAGAGTCAAAGCACGGTATAAATTTTGGCATGACAAGCACAAGGTTGATCATCAGTTCCAAGTTGGAGACTGGGTATGGATTCATATTAACAAGGAATGATTGAAGGGTGAAGGCAATCAACTCAAGCCCATTCGATATGGACCCTTCACTATTTTGGAGAAAATCGGCACTAATGTTTTTCGTTTAGATCTTCCATCTTATATGCATATTTATTCAGTTGTGAATGTAGAGAACTTGAAACTTTTTTAGCCTCCCATGATCATGGATCAAGATGAGGAAGTTTCAATACCTTCAGTTGATGAGTTTGCACCTGAGTACTTGGATGAGTTACATGAAGATATCATCCTAGATAGAAGGATGACGACTTCACGTAGGGTTGATGTTGATTATCTTTGAGTAGGCTTAAAGTGCACACATCCAAGCAAGGCAAAGTGGATTGAGAAGGACAAAGTGAGGGCACTCTTCCCTCACTTACCAGTTGATTAATGAAATCTTTTGGTTGTCCAAAAATATCTCAATGGGAAGGTGTGATCCAAAAAGGATCCATAGAAGGCTTAGAACAACTTAGAATGCACAAAAGCAAATCAGAACGCTCAGAATGGCTTCAGCAGATAGCAAAAGGGAAAAAATTCAAAGTTCCAAAAACTCAGTTAAAATGGCATGATCGTGAAGACCACGTTGCAATATTTCTAACGACACAAACGAATAGTCAAATGGAGTTACGGATCAAAAGATATAAGCGGTTAAAGTTTTGGTCAACCTAGCCTAGACAACAGGGATGAGTCAACATTCGTACTACTGACGTCAGCATTAGTATGGATGACGTCAGTGTTTGTACAACCTATGTGGAAATCACATAGGGTGACATGTGTCATGATGATATCAACATGCCACATGGCAACACCAGAGGCTGCCACGTGTCACTCAGATTTGGACTTTTTAGGGCACCACATGGACGAGTAAAAATGTGCCACATGGCACCCCATTTGACGCCATGTGGCACCAACCAAAAGATGCCATGTGTCCCAAGGTGACATCATCATGCACAGGTGGTCAAATCAACAAATTCCACATGGCCCAATAGGAAGGTGCCACGTGGGACCCCTGAAATGCATAAGGGGGTCGCGTGAAAAAAAATTAAAAATATATATATATAACATAACTGCACCAAATATGGCGGTAGTTCCTCTATATACAGGGAATCCGCCATAGTTAGTAACCACTAACTACACGTCATAGTTGTTCACTAAAAATAGAAACGGATCTGTTAGTTTTGAACTAATGTTTTGTATATTCTTCTTTTTACAATGCATTAAATTAAGCATCAAACTCTTAAATACTATGCTTCATTTTATGTTCACTATGGGTTGTTCAAAAACACATGATAAAATTCAACATATTTCATTGTGGACTGATAAAATTCAACATAAAGTTGAACTCTTGGACCTATCCTACTATGTATTAATTTAAATGCTTCCTTTTATGTTCATTGTGGACTGTTCAAAAACACAGATAAAATTCAACATATTTCATTGTGGATTGTTCTTGGGCCTATGGGGACTGATAAAATTCAACATATTTTAATGTGGACTGATAAAATTCAAGATAAAGTTGAACTCTTGGGCCTATCCTACTATGTATTAATTTAAATGTTTTTTTTATGTTCATTTTGGACTGTTCAAAAACACATGATAAAATTCAACATATTTCATTGTGGATTGTTCTTGGGCCTATGGAGACTAATAAAATTCAACATATTTCATTGTGGACTGATGAAATTCAACATAAAGATGAACTCTTGGGCCTATCCTACTATGTATTAATTTAAATGCTTCATTTTATGTTCACTGTGGACTGTTAAAAAACACATGATAAAATTCAACATATTTCATTTTGGATTGTTCTTGGGCCTATGGGGACTGATAAAATTCAACATATTTCATTGTAGACTGATAAAATTCAACATAAATATGAACTCTTGGGCCTATGGGGATTATCATTACTCCTTTCGTACGTTTCCATAAAAAAATTGATGGTTGTGGGAGATTCCAAGGTCACTATCGATTGGATAAATTCCAAATCCAACATGAACTTGATATATCTCAATAAATGGAAAGACAAGATCAGAATCTTAAATAACAGATTTGAATCTATCAAATTTATGCACGTACATAGACAATTCAACAAAGTAACAAACAAGATCGGAAGCTTAAATAATAGATTTGAATCTATCAAATTTATGCATGTACATAGACAATTCAACAAAGTAGCAGACGACCTCTCCAAAAAGGCACTCAAAGGAAATTCTAGCTGGTTGTTTTATGAAGAAATTGTTTATGGAACTATTTTATGTACAGAAAATTTTTACATTTTCTAACTTGAATCTTTACAGATGTCCCTTTTTTGAATAATTTTGTATATGACACCAGATGACTTTTTATAACTTTACTACAATGTAAAAATGTGGAAGGAAGGAAAGACTACAAATCTTTTTTTATCATAACTTTCTAGATCCATATGTAACAAAAAATTTCATTTGATTCTATAGATTTGAATCTATCAAATTTATGCATGTACATAAACAATTCAACAAAGTAGCAGACAAACTCTCCAAAAAGGCACTCAAAGGAAATTCTAGCTGGTTGTTTTATGAAGAAATTGTTTATGGAACTATTTTATGTACAGAAAATTTTTACATTTTCTAACTTGAATCTTTACAGATGTCCCTTTTTAAAATAATTTTGTATACATGACACCGTGATGATCCTTTATAACTCTTTTACTACAATGTAAAAAATGTGGAAGGAAGGAAAGATTACAAATCTTTTTATCATAACTTTCTAGATCCATATGTAACAAAAAATTTCATTTGATTCTAATATAACAGTGAAACTGCTTATTTTCAATGAAAAAAAAAAAAAAAAAAAAACTAAGAAATTAGTGTAACAATGGGTTAGAAGACATAGAAAGAAGAATCACTTGAACAAATGGAAGAATGAAGAAAGCCACTACAAATATTACAAAGTAAGAAAAACACACACAAGGGGCTCTACACACACTTGAATTTGAACCTAGGACATATACATGGTCTTTATCATTTCAATATTTTCAGAGAGACACGGTCTCACATTTACATCAAAATTTCAATTTACATGAACATCTCAATGAAAGGTTGTAATGGTCTTTGAATTCACCTTCTTTCTCATACAAACAACCATGAGAAAACTACAAAGATGATAACAACAGCCAAGAAAACACAAGAAGAGAAAGAAGAGATATTGAGATCACTCATGTAATATTTTGTCTTATCTTGATTTTACTTGCACTATGTTTATTTATATAAAATATTGGATGAAATAATTTCAATATACTATTTTCTTGATTTCAAAAATTATCAAATTTTATAGTTTTTTATGAAATTTCAAAATGAAATATTCAAGAAAATGAAATAAAAATTAAATTTTATAATAAAAAAAAAAAAAAAAAAAAAAAAAAAAAAAAAATGAAATATTCAAGAAAATGTGAAACACTATAGTTTCACACTTATAATTTAAATTTTGTTTGATTTGAAATATGGTTGAGAATAGTCAAAACAAGTCATCAAATCTCTACCACAAGTCCAACAACGAAAAATAGTCAAAACAAGTCATCAAATTTAATATAATTCCAACAACAAAAATAATCAAACAAGTCATCAAATTTAATATAAGTGTTTCATATTCATTTAAAAATTCCATATTTATACTAAAATTTATCGAATTTAAAGTTTTCACATCAATAGTCCCTCATAATGACATGGAAATGGGTCCCATTTTTCATATGAATTTATCCTCTTCATATTAAAAAACATTGAACAAATCAAACTACAAATAAT
Organism: Picea sitchensis; assembly: GCA_010110895.2. NCBI lineage: Eukaryota > Viridiplantae > Streptophyta > Pinopsida > Pinales > Pinaceae > Picea > Picea sitchensis. The sequence goes on from SNQJ01S0043335.1 coordinate 31,417, forward strand.
GAACCATTTATCCTGTATATGTAGTAAATTTGTTATGCATTAAAGGATTTTTGTATATTGATTTGGATAATTTGTAGAATTAAAGTATAATCATCCAAAGTATAGGTCACTTTAGGTTCCCTAGATACAATCTATAGGTTCTTCCTTGAAATTGTAAAGAAGGCTTGGTAAACCTTTTTTTAATTCATCAAAATATAACTTTTCTTAATTGAATCCAAACCATGAAAGTAAACTAAACTAGAAATGATTTTGGAATCCTAGATATTCATAAATAAGTGTGCTTTCAATGTAAAATATAAAAATTATGGAATGTACATGTGTCACTTGTTTAAAGAAATCAGAATGGTATTCCATCTTCAATTGTTCGCTCATGATCGGCTTTGGACATTTTTCTAAATTCTGCTTTTTCATTGAACTTCTATTAACTTTATGTGTTGTGTCCCTGAGGTGTAGGACGGCCAGGACTCGAAAGTGCTATTAAAGTTACCCACGATGTTAAAGTCAATGATTCAAAACCTGGGACAAAAAATCCACCATGTTAAGGGTTGGTGTGGCTCTCGTGCCCAAAGCATCCTCGGTGATTTTGACTACTAGATGCCCCCCTTTATTCATGGTTTCTAGCCACTCTGTGTTGGGGTCCCCACATGTCACAGTAATAAAACTATCAAAACATGTGTGTGTGTGTGTGTGTGTGTGTGTGTGTGTGTGTGTGTGTGTGTGTGTGTGTTGCATTAATGTACTAATGACTATATTGACAACTTATAACATCTAATTGGTAGTCTTGAAAGTGAACGTGAGTATAGGTTTGATGGGTTTCTTGAAAAATATCATTTCAATACAATGTATCCTCTTTAATATATAAAACCGTTATCATTAAAATATTCTAATAACCTCATCATTTGTCTTATGCATCGCATCAAATATTTCACATTTTCAATGTTGTCTACAAGTGAAACCATGGAAAAAAACATCTCCTGCAAATTTTTGTACAATATATCCAATTATTGTATAACAATTAATTCGTGTTAGATATCACACAAGTACATCTACAAGTTATTTGAAAAATTTTAAACATAAAAATTACCTTCTCTAACAAGACCAAAAACTCTATCACCATCAACTAAAACTATAGTTTTACTGATTCCATCTCCTCCGAAGCTTGCGTAAGTGAATTTTCTTTTACATTAATTTTGGTGTATAGTCTCCAAGCTTTTAACATATTCTACATTTTTTCGCTGTGAAATATCTCAGGATTAGGGTGTCCTTTATGCAAACTGAATAAAAACAAGACTTATTTCTTCTATCAATGCAAACACATTTCATTAAATGTTTTGTTTTTAACTAAATGTATTTTTCCTATCCCAGGTATTGTATTGGTATCATATAATTGATCTATTTACATCTTGATTCTTAAATATACTAAAAATCAAGACAAGACAAGAACTTGTTAACTTGAAATCTCTTAAGAAAAAGATTGAAGATTGAAGATTGAAGGCAATTTGAACATGTGAACAAAAATATCATGTGTACATGTGTAACACGTGTATATATAAACACACATGTGCACATCCCTTGAAGGATTATAGTCATGTCTTAGTGCCATTTTGCACCATTAAACAACTTTTTCAATGGATTCAAATAGATAGGCATGAGGGTTCATCTGATACCTTCATGCCAATTAGTTTGAATACTACGTCTTGCAATCGTCAAGGCTTCTCCTTTTCCATGACTAGCTCTCAAAAAATCTAACAATGTAATGTTTGATTTTATAAGAGACATAACCAATAGAATGATTGTGAAGATTTGAACTCACCTGCATTAATCTACTCTGACGCCACATATCCATTATCAATCTAATCCGGAATTTAAGGCCTCTTTCAATGAATTATAAAACTTATCAAAACAATGTTGTACATAATGTGTAGCATGTGCTCGATCATCACTTATATAAAATTGATATCTTTAATAACATGTCGATCGTAGTCGGTGTTTTCTATGTTTGGAAAAATCCATTGAGCATGTCTAATAGAACATGGAAAAATATCGTAACTTGATCAGAATGATAACATTCACTATGTATTTCTCTTTGTGCAACGAATGTGTAATTTTCACAAAATCAACTACAGGCAAAATTGTCCCCGGTGGAAACACTCCACCTGTGATTGTTTTAATTGTAGGTCTTCCATCGGTGCCCCAAGAATGCTCTTGGTGAACTTATACCTCTTCAAATTTCTTCTCAAAAATCTATCACACAGATTTTATCTACCATCAAATCAATCCTTTGGAAATAACATTTGAATAATACAGAGCCATGTTGTTGATATATTCATATCTCTCCAACCGACCATTATATTAGAAAAAATGATTGATCATTCATATCAATATGATACTTTGAGTGAAACAAACTTAGATTTCCACAATGATCACATTTCTTTCCACCAACACATTTCTGAGCCTTTTGTAAAATAAATCATCACCTCTCTTTCACATAGAATTTATTATAAAACCACTCTGGAATGTGGAAGGAGGGAGGTGAACTCTGGCCATAAAAGTTTTACCAAAAATCAAAAAGTGTCAGTAATACAACTCAAATTCTACATGATAACGACAACAACAAGTGTCACTAATAATGGTGATGGTCTAACAAAACCATGGTTTTGTTGCACAAAATGTATTGATGGAAATTTAACTTATTTGTGCTCTTCGAATTTCATTGAACAATTCTATTTGTGTCATTGGCAATATATGTTTTGATGTTCTTTCATATTGTTTCTCTGTGTTATTCATCACACAACACATCCCTTTGTGGCTGTGGTGAAACACTTAGATTCCTGCAAACCAACAATTACAAAGCCAATTTCAACATTTTCTACAAGTCTATCTTTGTAGGGTTGTCTAGGAATCACTATCCAACAAGTTGCTCATCATTTCAATTCCATTTGTAATCAAAATTCTATACGTTGTATTAGTTTTTCTTGACGTTTCTATCATTTTTTCCATGTGTCGTAAGTAAACCATCTTTATATTGTTAGATGAAATAACTGTTGTTTTTATCGCTCTATGTGCAATCGATATTTTTTCTAGGATTTTCCCAAAAGCTTTAATACACTAGTTATATTGTCAAAGACATTTTGTTTCACCTTGTATCTTTTTAATGACTTTTGAATATTCAATAATGATGTAGCTTCTTTAACTTTCTTGACTTCCATTAGACAGAGGAAAAGTTGAGCTTGTATTGTTACTCATTCATCTCTGAAAAAAAGTATTATACATATACTTAGTTCAATATCTTATATAATGCTTAGCTTTTTCTTTCCAAATTTGTCATTATTAACATTTTCTAATATTTCATCATCAATGTTGATAGATTCTCCGTGATATTTCAATTTAAAGTTTATATTGAAAAACAAAACCAAGCATAAATTTACTAAACTATATATACAAGTTTAGTGTTTATCTTGTATTATCTAAATTTATGTACATACCTATAGGTGATTCATTTTCTACTTCAATTTCAGTTTCAAATTCTTCTTCAACATTATGAGACAAATCTATTTATGTTTTTGAAACATCAAATTGTAAAATTACAATCAATTATATTAAACAATATTTTAAATTTGAATTTATACTTTAATATAGACAATATGTGCATGCATACCAGTTGGACTTCTCTTGTTGAAAATCTCTATTTACATTATCATCACTTATTCCTTCAATATTTAATGCTCGGCTTTCTTTCCAATAATTCTCTTTGTCCGCTATGGAGAGTATCATCTCGAGTACAATCAATTTTTCTCTTGTGCAAAATTTTGATTCCCATGACTTTTACAGCCCTCAAACCCAAAAAAAAAAAAAAAAAAAAAAAAAAAAAAAAAAAAAAAAAAAAAAAAAAAAAAAAAAAAAAAATTGTTATTCCAATAAAAACCTGAAACAAAACATCACCACCTTATTCAACAAACCAAAAGATGATTCAAACTTTGTTTTCAGTGCCTCGAAAACCATCAAACAAGTGATGAATTGTGTTAAATGTATTTCAATAAAAATGATTTATAATGCATTTAAATTAAAATGAAACGATATGATGTGTCTTTTCATTTTTCCTGATCGATGAAGTTCGCTCAACCTTCTTTTGACCAAAAAAAGGTTTATTTGGACCAAAACCGGTGGAAAACCTGCTTTAGTTTTGACGCATTTCAAGTAGGAATTTGTAGTCTTCGTAATTTAAATAATATTGTTTCGGCCGAACTAGAAATTGGGACCCATACAAAACCAAAAGAATTCCCCCAAGCTACATGAACTTTGGAGGTTGTGGACTCCCGCAAATACTTAGAATTTGGTCGCTAAATGACACCAAGAGCTTACAACAACTGAATCCACTTTCAACTCTATAATTTTGTTTCTACTTTCATCTCTTTATCTAATTTTTATTTTAATTTTTAAAAATGACCTGCGATAATATTTTCACACATTATGATTCAGTTGAAACAGAAACATCTCAGATCCTTAAAAATACATAAAGGAAAAATTTAGAAAAAATATACCCATAATCCTTAAACCGCCGTAAGCGTATTTTAGATTTCATTTTTAAGTAAAAATTAAGATAGATACAGTGTGTAGAAAAACATGTCTAAAATCAAGAACGCTGAAATTGGTCAACTTCGAAAAATTCCAGAAATTATAATATTCATCTCTTAGATTCAAAATTATAGTCATAATTAAAAAGAGTCCTACCATTGCTGCAAAAGATATTTCCTGCTTTATTAAAAACATATTTAATAATAGGATACATTGTTGGGTGGGAAAATAACTCATTATCATTCCTTAAAAATGAAAGGAAAGACAATGAGTTTTTTTTCCCCAACAATGTATCAATTATTAAAAAAATTTTTTTAAAAAAAAATTGAAAATAGTCATTGAAAAGCTAACAAAATCTTCACAAGTTTTGTTTACTCAGAAAGTGAAATTTAAAAATAAAAATACTTTGTATGTCATAAGTTGAAGAACTTGTAAAAATCAGCTTTTTCCTTACAAAATGTTAAAATAGACACCATCTCGCTGATTCAACCCGCTGAATTTCAAACAAATAATAATTCATATTTTTGAAGACCTAATGCGGCTAAAGCTTCATGATGAGAAATACAATGAATACCTATAAGATTAGGTACATCCATTTTCAAAAGTGCAAATAAAGCTAATTTCATTGTCAACCATTGATGAAGCACCATCTATAGACACTGTTATCAATCTTTTATTTGAAAGACTCCTTGCTTCCTTTAAATCATTAATTGCATCATATGTTGTTTTCTCTCTTCAATCATAGACATTTATGAGCTTGAAAAAATGTGCAATTGAAGGCCTCATCCCTTGTGAGCCTAGAAATGTGGCATAAACTATAAGGTGTTTCTCTAAACTACTATATGTACTTTCATCTAACATCAATGAAAAAATGACTATCCAACATTATTGGTGTGTGTACCTCTTCAAGATACTCAAATATAGCAAAATAGAATTCTTTTGTAGCCATGTGATTTGTATATGATGTGTAATCTTTATTCTTTGGCATATTTGGTGTTTGTAAGGACATTGCAAATAAGCAAAGGGATTCATATTGTGTGAGGGATAAATCTTCTTGCACAACCCAATAAACTAATTTCGTAGTTGTGATAACACTTTGCTTGTTCCTATCATTAATGCATGATGTGTGTTATGTAATAGGCTTTAATTTCCTTTCATTTCCATATATCCATTTTGTTTGTGAAATTTATGGATGTTTGAATTTGTATGAAAAATTAGTGAATCATGTTGTGTGGCAGAGCAACCAATGTCAATCTTTCATGGTCTAATTGTCTTATGTGTTTTACAGTATATGCATTTCATAATTGTTTTTCCTTCATGTTTTGTCTCTCTCAACCACTTATATTTAGTTTTTCATTCCTCTCGAAACTCTCGTTTTTCTTTCAATTTTCTTTTATTTTCAGTGTTAGGTTCTTCACCTTGAAATTCTTCACCACGTTCTTCATTATACTCCAATATATCCAATTCTTCATTGAAATCAAAATTATACTCCTCTTTATTAGGCAATGAAACTTGTGGTGTAGTAGACCATCCAAATACCTTTTGATAGAAGATTGGCTATTTTTTCTTTGAGACAATTTTTTATGTAATACCTATATGATAAAAAAATTGAAAGTAATTAGGTACGGGATAAGCATGCCCATAAAATTCATAACTTCTAATTAAAAGATGAAGCAATCTCTTTTAAAAAATAGTTTCAAAGGCAATGAATTCATTATATATTAGTTCTATTCCAAATACTATCAAGTGACCTTGTTATAAAATGGATTACTAGATTCAAAATTAGTACAAAACGAATGATGATAAATTTTATAGAAATGCACATCATTCTAAAAAGCACTCAATCAATACTATTAAGTAATGAAAAAATTAAATTGAATATCGCAATGCCATCAATTAACTTTGAAAGAATTAATAACGAAAAGCTAACATTAACTTTATAAACTTTTTTTTTTTTTAAATTGACAAATTAAATTCACTAAGTAATTAAATATTTTGACTTAAAAATCTCATAATAAAATACAAGTAAAAATATAATTACAATAAAAAAAAAAAATAACACAAATGAGAACTTACACTTATCTACTAATTTAATAATTAATATAAATGCACACTTATCTACTCATTTAATAAATTAATTAATTTAAATGCACCACATGTATTTTTCATACTAACTAAAATTTATAAAAAATGTTTGTTACTTATCTACTAAATTATAAAAAATTATCTCTTACTTGATTGTTAAGGCATAGATTTAAAGAGTGAATTTAATAGAGTTCATATTCATAAAGGAAATCAAACAAAATGTTGCTGCCTTAAAAACATTAAAACTACAACGCTTGTTTAATAAAGTAGCCATTCGTATTCCATAAAAAATGTTATTATCAAAAGCAAATATAAATATATGGCTTAGCAATAGACATATAAACAACTACAAAATAGAGTTGAAGGAAAGAAATCAGCATATAGCAAAGAAAAGTGTACCCTTGTTTTTAAAAAGATATTAAAACATATGTAATGGTTACATGGTAATCTTATGTACAACTTAATCTTACCCAAGCTCCTTTTTTAATAAAAAAGAAATACCACTTATACTCATATGCATTGTTTTTTTTCCAAATTAAGAAAAGTGTATAAACATACATATCAACTATCCAATTTCGTAAGATTTTTATGAAAAGATGTAATCATTTTATATTTTAGTTTTGTGATATAATTAGTTTTTTGAATTGGATAAAAAAAAAAACTCAAAATGGAAGAGAGAATAAAGGAAAATTCAATCATCTATATTCACTAATATAAGCTATATTTAAATTAATAAAAACAAAATTATATGAATATATCCTTGATTTTGGTCTTCTTATTTTGTAATTCTTATAATTATATTTAGGAAAAAAAAATAAAAAATTAGTGTAATCATGGACATAGATTTTGAAAAATATAAAGCTTACACTTATGCAAAATGCCTTTGGGTAAAATACAACGAGCTTACTATATTTAAATTAATAAAAATAAGATCATATGAATATATCATTGATTATGGCATCGTAATCTTGCAATTCTTTTATAATTATATGTATGAAAAGTTTTTTTAACAAATTATGAGTACAATCACGAACATCTATTTTGAAAAATATAAAGCTTACACTTATGCAAGACATGCTTTGGTAAAATACAATCGGCCTTTCAAATAGGATATACCCATTAAAAATATGTTTCCCCTATGAGATGCATGCAACAACAACTACGAAACAATGCAACCCCAATAACCATTGAATGAAACCTTATAGCGCTAAGGTTTGCATAGAAAAATAAATAACTTTCTTCATCACATACTGCAAAAGTTAAATATTAAAGACCCAATAATAAACATTATAATATCAAAATAAATATAAAAAAACTAAAGGATTGAGAAACAAATGAAGTAATCAAGGTTTTCCACCTTTCTACTTATTATCACAAATGAGTTGATAATTTAAAAAAAACAATTAAAACATTTATCATGACACGAGAGTTGATAAAACTATCAAACATAGGTCAAAGCATTTACATGAAGCTCATACAAATTTTATACATAAAAGTGGAAAAAGGTGAATGATGATATAATAATTTTGATAAAACCACTATGAGCAATTGCTAATTGATTGCTAAACCTTAAATTTGATTCAAACATTGTTCATGTCCTACATAATTAATTAATTAATACATAGCAATCATGTAGGCCATGCATTGGATGGTTTTGTCGATTTTGAAATATTTTTTTGATGTGAACATGATTACGTTGGAAAATGCAGAAATGTCTACTACTATTAATATGGATGTGAAAAAAGTGAAGTTTGTGGAATCCTATAAAGTATTGATGGCATACGATTCAATCAAACAAAGACAATTTCAAAGATCTTCACAATTTCCAAGAATTCAAGCATGACAATGTACACTTCAATAAAACATAATTGCAATTGTAATTTAGCGTAATTTAATACTAAATATCTATAAGTCCTACCTATCTGGGTAGTTGCATGTAGACACTGGGTAGTATTCCTAAATATTAATGTTTTCTTCCCTCTCTGCCTTTAGTTTTCATCCTGCAATGTTCCTGAATCCTAATCTTTTCTTCCCTCTCATCGACCTTTAGTTTTCAGCCTATAGAATTGCATGATGTGATATAGTCAAAAGAATCCTTGTAACTTATGAACGTGTTGTGCAGCCTATGTTATAGAATTTATAACCAGCGGGTAGCAAGTTGTGACCAATCACCACAACATGCATGCTTTACAAGTTTAGACTATGTAGTATGGAACAACTAAAACGCTCTAGATTTGGTAATTGACTGTAATTTTGGCAATTCAATAGATTCGAAATTCATGGATTGATGCCAAAGAAATTTTGAAATTACCCAAATTACAGATTTGGAAACATTGCATTTCCAGCTGCCCAATTTGGTTGAAAAGCTCTCAAGAATGCAACATGTTGAAAGACCCACTATGTGAGTATGTTACTCATGAGCACGTGGCGGACTTATAAATATATTATATATTTATACATTTATATTTTTTTCCTAAGGAAGAAATAGCGGGAAACCCTCTAAGTATTTCCCCACATTTCATGGATGGTAAACGGGTTGCACAACAATATCAACAATATAGTTGGTCAGGTTCTTGACCTTGAGGCCTTAACAATATCAACAATATAGCTAGGATTTGACCTTGAGACCTCTTGAATTATAACCATAGCACTCATCCACTTGAGCTAACTCACTGAGCTTTATAAATTTATATATAATATATGGTACAAGTGAATTTTTACATTTCCCATCAAATTGATTGTTTCAAAAATTAAGTGGACATCATTAACGACATGTAAATTTTGAAATTGATAGTATTTGACTGTTAAATAAGAAAAAAATGGGTATTTACCCATCAAATTTAACCTTTGAACACATCAACCTTAATTATGCTTTTGTTCTTTAGAAAATTTTTCCTCAAGTGGAGCATAGCTACAAAGTCCCTGCTCAACATCATAGTGTTTCTGGTCCTTCCAATGGGCTCTATGCTACACTAATAAAAACTTCCACTATTGCATGCAAGGTAAAGAGGTTATTTAAATGATATTTCTTATTCTCCAGTACCACGTCTGTAAATAATATTTTTCAATCGGGTTTAGCCTGGACCATTAAGAGGAGTGTTATCCTCCCCACCCAAGATCATTTCTCGCAAGTGACATGTTGAGTTTTTAATGAATATATTGGTGTATCAGCTTTGAACCTTGAAATCCAATACCATGCTTGAAATGAGGGGAAGTGCCTATTAAATTCCCTTATATACAAAACGAGGGGAAATTCCTAGTAAATTTACCCAGAAAAAAAAAAATGTACAAACAATATTTCCTTGAAGAGTTCCATTGAATCTAATTTGAAAAGGTTACTTTGCAATCTTATCTCATTTTCATGTAATTCTTAGATGTTATGCCACATACCTAAAACAAAAGATGGATACTTTGTTTCAAATACTTTTTTTCTCAAAAACTACCTCCTAGTTTGTTATGAAAAACTAAGAGTTGAAACCCCTTATACAAACAAAAAATAGTAATGATCAAATCATGC
>SNQJ01S0043335.1:62986-96194 GCA_010110895.2 Picea sitchensis
TAATGGTATAAGCTCAATACTATTTTCAATGGCAAAATGAAAGGTGTGAAGTAAACAGTCGAATGAAAACTTAGCCATGATAAAAGTAATGTTAAATACCCTGCATATTCATGTATAAACCATCAACATCATGATGAGATCGTCATTATCTAATTAAGAAATTCAATTGCATCTTAATCTATGAAAGGAAATTGTGTGAAAGGAAACTACAGTATGTCTATTCTAGCCATTCAAACTAAATAAAGAAATAATTAAAAACAGAAATTTAAAGCATGATATTAAAAAGTAATTTGACAATCTAGTTTAACCAACAACTAATTAAATGAAATCTATATAAACTGAAGTAAGCAAGCTATGACTAGAAACTGGAACTAATTCTATCTATCCATCAAAGATCCCTGCCAAATGAAACCCAAATAGAACTCTGTTTTATTCTAAAAACAACTATGTATTAAACTTGACTGTAAGAAAATAAATAAAAGTGTAATATGATATCTAGATGCATATGGAGTTAGTGTAGAGACTTGAAAGTCTATTCCTAGCCTAAAAAACTAATTCATGCTAACATAATCCATCACACTAACCTACAAAAGAACAATAAACAATTAAATCACAGCTAGCTAATTAAAACATAAAACATGCATGTACAAGAAATAAAAGACAATTTAAATTATGAAATGTATAAACAACACACTAAACATCACCAGACTGTTGGTGGGCCCCCCAACAAGTCGTGGCTACCCTCTACAAGTACACCATGAACTTCAGCAGGCCGAATTCACCATGAAAGTCAAAAACACAGTTCTGGCACTATTCTAGCAATGTGAAAAATGAAAAACAGAGTATAATGAGTTTATCTCCAATCTGATGTCTATTCTACTTGCTTAACAATCTAATGAGCATCCTGGTAGTATTTATAAGCTTACAACCAAAGTGGTCGACCACAGGAGGGTCGAACCACCTCTAAATTTGGCAAATTGCATTAAATGCATCAATAACTAACAAAACAGAGGAACCCAATAAGCACCCTCTTTGGACAACTAAAATCGAGTTGTCTTGAGCTTAGTAGCTAGAGGGGGCGATGACAAACAAAACCCATGTGCTCCATTTGTCCACCACTGGCCGCCAATACCATAACTGCCAACTTGCCTTGCGTTTTTGTGCAATACTGGGTACCGGAACGAGTGTCGGATCGAGTACTAGAACAAGTGCTAGATCAAGTGCCGGAACAAGTGCCGGACCAAAAAACATGGTGCGTTTTGCCATGTAACAGCAGAAAAACATGGATTAACTCTTGGAAACCATAAAATATGATAAATTAAACTTGATTGAATCACAAAACGTGAATTATACGTATCTCATGCCGATTATATCATTTTACCATAAAATTCTTCAAAAATCTCCTTTGAAAGATAAAAACGCATATATACATATGGCAAAAAGTGTATAATAACGTCATGAAAATGATCATATCTAGGGCCCAACATACCCCCACATCGACGATTTTGCAGGTCCCACTGCAAACAAAAAGAAGTCATCCCTCGGAACTAGGCTTGTTGAGGAGGGCCGACTTTAGAAGCCTCTCCTTCTTGTTGTGTAGGCTTAGCCTTGTGCCTCTTATGTTTCTTTAATTGTGCTCTTAAGTTGCGGTTATATTGGGTCATCCCATCAACCAACCGCTGAAGGGAATTAACTTTTGCCTAAAGGACTGCATTGTCATGATGAAGGTGTGCATCTATTGTCATCCTATCTTCTAATTGTTGGAGAAGCTAATGGTTTTCTCTTTGTATCTCCTCTATAGTTGGGGAAAAATCAGTGATCTCTGAGGAAGGCTTAGGTCCTTTGAGAGATGTGGTCAATTTATCAAATTTAGGATCAAGAGTGGGCATGGGTGAAGTAGGTGTGATGGGAGATCGGAAAGGTGAGGTAGGTTTTGATTTCGTTTTCCTTAGTGGTTCTAATCCATCTGCAGAGACTTCTCTAGGTTGCTTATGAGGGCTCTCAAGGTCGAAGGATACTTGGATAGGATCCGAAGTAGGTGGATGCTTGGCATAAGGCTTGCTTCTTATGTTCTGGGTACTCTTCCGAAAAGGTCTTTTGCCAAATTGGTTGGCTCCTCTCTTGTTTGTGGGAATGATGGGAAAGTCTTGTTGCATTACTTCTTGGGGCTTCTTAGGTGTAGGATCAAGAGAAAATGAAGGCATTGGGGGGTCAACAATAGGCTTCTTTTGGTCTTTGTTCTTGGTCTTTTTCCCCAATGAAGTAGGAATATCAACAAGCTTTTGGTATTGTTTTGGTAAAGAGGGAGTTTATGAAAAGGAGTTTGGAGTTTTTGGAGAGTGAGGCTTGGATGGAGAGATAGTTTTTAGGCTAAGTGGCTTCTTTCCGGTCTTAACTATCAAGTGAGGATTTGCAAATTGGTAGATAAAGGTATCCCAACTTTTCCCCTGCTTCCCTAGTTCGGTAAGAACAAGGAGTTTGATCAAACTGTGGTGGAAGAGACTATTGTGGGGGTTGGTCACATTTTTCCTCACTTGAGAGGACATTTTCTCCAAGATTTTGAGAAAATAAAAAGGGAAGTTTAAAGGTTTATTGAACAAAAAATGAGCCAGCAATCTAAAGTGACAAGCTTTGAAGGTGGAGTATCTACCTTCACATGTAATTAACCATGTGATGACGATAAGGGGATTGACCAATTCTGGCTTTATCCACTCCTTAGCATACCCTTTCGCTCCTGAAATGCTCTCAAATTCGGGCTTAAACACCCTGTTATAACTTGAGCACGGCAATTGATGATTCTTGAACCACCTATCTCCCATTCTTGGAAGTTTTGTTGCAGCAGCAATTGACTTTTTTGTGACTGCAAAATTGAGAGACCCTACATGTGCTATCCTGCCATCAAAACCAACTGCAAATTGCATAGAAAGACCATCATCATGGTCTTGAAAACTCGATAGAAGTGGACCCCAGCCAGCATGAAAGAACACTTCCCTACACTGTGCCAATTTTGGAATGGAAAACAAGTCTGCATAGGAGGAGGGTTTGTATTGTTTGGGCATTGTGACGGGGTTTGAATTCGCCAAGCAAGGGAGAAATCGAGCCACACAGAGACGCGAATTGGGAACGGTCTGAGTGCAATTAAAATAGAGGGAAAATTTTACCAAGCAAGGGTGCAAACGAGCCAAGAAATGGCACGGATTTAACACAGTCTAAGTGCGATTAGAACAGAGGGCGAATTTGGCAGAGGTTGGGTGTTATTCCTTAACATAGGGCAGAGCAAATGGCAAGGGAAAATGAAACAATAGAGTGCCCAACCCAATTTTGAATGCTCTTATGGTGGAGGATGTTTCCCACATGTGCACGTGAGCTACCATCTGTGGGAGATTCAAATTTGATGGCAAGCTTGGGAGCAATGGAGTGGTGCGTACTTAGATCAATGTCCAAGTCTTTTGAATTGGAAATTTGATCATAACCATATGGGACATCTTTTAAGTAATGCCTGTAAAAAAATTAATTAAATGTGATTGAATTCTAGTTCTCTGCAATCTAGGACAGTTACTGGTATGCAATGCAATGGCACTTTGAATGACACTTTAAACGACATTGCATCCGGCACCTCATCTGGCACCTCATCCGGTACTTCATCTGGTACTCCTATGTTAAGTGCATTTTCGCCTCTTTTAATGGACAGCCTGCAATTTTGAAGTATTTTTTTGACAACCATAGGTGTTAATGAGCAGAGGCAGAGTGCTCCATGCTTACTCATTCTTCTTGTATATGACATATAGTGTCAAAACCTATAATGAACAGGTTATAGCAAGCATAAAACATGTATTGTCAAATCTACAGTATGCAGCTTGTAATGGAAGATAACCAATAAATAATGGTCTGTTAAGCATGAGTTCAGTAATGTATAGAACACAGGAGTTAAGCATTTAAAAATAACATGATTATCAATGTAATAACATGTATCATGGTAATAATACAAAAATTCTTGCAAGGACTCTTTTCTCTAGGAAATAATCGTTTGTCAACTCATGAACCCCTACCCCACACCTAAGTATTGTGACACCTCACAATCAAAAGTATAGGAAACTATTTAGTATCCCCCAATAGCCAAAGATTTACAGTATGTTAAGTGTAAAGATGAAATTTCACAGATTGGTCCGACGAGATAGTTAGGAGATGGCCCCACCTATAGGATAAGAGATCCTATATATAGATAAGAAGAGGTAGGCAAGAGAGTTTCAATATAGTCTTAGAGTCATTTCCCAATGGAAAATTTATGAGATTCATTAACCTTATCTAAACCACACATACTTCATGTCAGCTTTGTCTGCCAGTAATGTCGTACATCAGGACAAGTTTATATTTATTATTTACTTTTGTCAGATCATCATCCTCGCCAGGTAGAATGCCCCGCTACCAGCAAGCTTGTTCAGTACTTTGGCGGGTTTACCTAGTCATACCACAGACCGGTACCCAGTGCCAGTAGACCTGTTTAGTATCCTGGTGGGTTAGCCTTTTAAACCCTCAGAGACTGACCCTCCATCCTTTAAGTTTTTTTATAAGATTGCTTATGCAAGAAGATGGGGGAATAGCTCTGAAACAACTTTTCTTTCTTTTTCTTTTTTTTCACTTGGGATGGTATTTATGTTAGAGGATGACTTTTCATTATATTGTTTAGTGGTTGTCCTGATGTAAGGGGTACTTAAGTGGACGTGGCCTATCTAAATATATGATATAATAAATTTATTTAATGTGTAGTGGATGGTACCATTGAGAAAGAACAGAAAGGTATCTCTAGGCTCAACACACTATCTTCTTTTGTAATAATGATGATGTTTCCATGACTAACTACTAATGAGACCTCCATGTTACTCTTTTATAAATACACTTGACATACTTACTCAAGTTTCTTGGAAAAACTGTACGAGAGACCTCTAGGCTTGATAGTTAAGGTATCACTTCCTTATACAGTGGTGAAGAGTTTCAAGAGAAACTGCTTTAGAATGCCTTAAAAATGAGAATGTTTGCAAAAACATGGCTAATTACAGTAAGTCACTATTCATTTGATGCTTTAGCAAACACAAAATTCAAGTATAACAATGTTTTGATGAAAGATCCTTGAAACGATGTACTCCCGATGAAATAATTACTTATAGAAATATCTAGAATTGCCTTATTAACAAAATAAAAAAAAAAACTATTTACATATATACAGTAGGAAACTCAGAAAATGTTTCAAGAACAAGGGGGAACTTCCCCATCTACTAAGGCCAGTGCCTTGTCAGCTGACATGACCTGTAGAAAATATTCTCTGGAAATGGGCTTATGATAAAATTTAAGTCGATGTCCATTTACCACAAAGGAGACTTGTCCATCGTCAATTGTTTTAATTTTTACAGCTCCATTGTCATATACAGTGTCTACCTCGTAAGGGCCCAACCAACGGGTGGTAAGTTTTCCTTTGAAGTTTTTGAACTGGGAATCAAACAACAGGGCCCAATCACCAAGCTAGAAGTGTTTCTTTTTAATAAACTTGTCATGCCACTTGCTCCTCTGGTTTTGGACCAATATTGTCCATTGGATGGCATCTTTCCTGATCTCATCCAATTCATTCAATTGTAGGGATCATTGCTTCTGAGCCTCATCCAGGTTCAATCCTAATTCTGCAGCAATGCGGAAGGTCCTTACTTGGAATTCTATTGGTAAAAGTACTTGTTTCCCGTACACTAGCTGATAAGGGGCATGCCCAGTGGTATTTCTCCAGGTAGTTTGGTATGCCCACAAAGCCTCTGGGAGCCTATCAGCCCAATCTCGGTGATGTAACTAAAAAGTCTTGGTCAAGATGGATTCCATAACTTTGTTTGTAGATTCTAGCTGACCATTGTCTTGCAGGTGGTATGGAGAAGATTTACAATGTGTTAGTAACATTTATTGTCCTAGGCACAAGAGTATTCAGGTCTACAAGTTGCACGAGAAGCGCCCAAGCGCAGCACAGGAAAATCCCATTTTAGGCTTCCAAGCAAGTAATCAGGCGAGATTATATTGTCAACGGTCTGGATTCATCCATAAGAGCAGATCGACGGTCGATGGGAAATCACGGTTAGCAGAGTTTCACCGAGATTAGCACGATGGATAGCACCTATATTGCATGCAGGAAAGGATAGCAGATGTCCATCCAAAGGACGCGTGGCGTGAGATCTAGTCACGTCAGCATTTCAGCATTCAGGAGTTCGAAGGGTGAGAGTTCCATGTCGTTATACATCTTGAAACCTCGAACCCCGAAGCAATGAAAGTGCACAAAGTCGGGCCCGCAGTATCGCAGAGCGGTCTCAGTCATCCATCCAAAGGGGACACCTAGTGCATTATTAGGCTCCTAGCCTTTTCGCCCATCGCGACTTCAAAGCACAAGGAGCAGCTTCGTCATATCCCCGAGGCTCGAGGTGCCAAGAGCGTCGAGGACCCGAGGCCCACAACATCATCCAATGTTTTTAGGATTGTCTGATATGAGAGGGATGCATGGTGCCCAATTAAGCCATGTCGGTGTTTCGCTCATCACGATTGTGGTAACCAAGGATCAGCTCCTTCCTACTCACGAACGCCGAAAGTGCCTTTGAGAATAAACACAGGGTCACAGCCCGTGGTCACTTGGGAAAGAAAAGAGTTGTGAAAAAGGTGCCAAAGGCGTCAAGATTGTTCATAGAAGGGATCATCGTGATCTCCAGGTGCTATCTGATTCGACCTCAATCCTGGTTTTCACTTGGAGTAAATGAAAGTGAGAAAGGGTGGTTGAAACCTCTCCTCAGTCATTAAGTGTAAGGTATGGAGAGTCTGGCAAGTTGTCTGCTCGAGAGGGTCCTGCGTACCAATTTTTTCCAAAGAAGCCATGCCAAGTCCTTG
Organism: Picea sitchensis; assembly: GCA_010110895.2. Classification (NCBI taxonomy): domain Eukaryota; kingdom Viridiplantae; phylum Streptophyta; class Pinopsida; order Pinales; family Pinaceae; genus Picea; species Picea sitchensis. The sequence goes on from SNQJ01S0043335.1 coordinate 69,893, forward strand.
ACTAGCCAGAGAGGTCTGCACATGCTAACTCGGCACTTAATGGCTCAGCTACTCCCCTTACAGGAGCCATGCGGAGTTAAGGTGGCATCTAACGAACAATATTTGTCCGAATTTGGCTGAAGGGACACCAAGCCTTGGATGACTGAGCACGCCTCTGTTAGGCGAGTTTTTCTGAGTATATAGACTCAGTATTTATTTTTTGTAATGGTCGATGGTTGAGCTAAGCTCTCGTTCTATAAGTTTTGATGAAGCATTGGTCGCTCTAGTTAATGTATAAGGCATTTGAGACTTCTTACTTTATGGATGTCAACCTCTTTTCCATCTCCTTGTTTACTGTGTTAGAACAGCTCAAAATTGGGGGATCCAGTCGAGTTGCGTTGTTGTAGGATGATGCAGGTTGGATCATTGCAACAGTTGCAGCGTTTCTAATTAGTTCTTGTGTTTTCTCAGTGCTGAAATGGCTCAAAATTGGAGGATCCAGTCGAGTCACCCTTCAGCTCCTTGAAATTTTGGACCAAGAGGATCTTGGCTTCTGAGTTTTTCTTCCTCAAGCTTCCGAAGGCCTGTTTCCCAAGGAAGTATTGCTCACCCTTATCACAAGTCTTCCTTATTCCACCCTTTAATCATCTTACTAACGGAAGTTGGATCAAGACCTCCCTTGCTTTCTACATACCAGACCCTGGTTCCTGTGTCAATGCTGCTTTCCTGGATCTCTTTCCATTCGACCACCCCCATTTATTAAATAGTGACATAAAAACTGATGGGCATTGGTCTATGCTCCTGCAAGCAATCTAGGAGTGACTTCCGACGCTAACATTTATTGCGTCGTTGTCGGGGACGAAGTTGATATTTTCCCCGGGATTGAACGATGATGCAGGAGCATCTCTCCATGTCAGCCAGCCAGCCAGCCACGTCAGCGCGCATGCATTCATATTCTAAAAGGGAGGCATAGCCTCATTTGAATTTGAAATGAATGTAATTTAATATTCTTAGGCCGGTAAGCCATAGAAGCCATGCCTTTGCGTAGGCTATAGATAGATAGCAATTTAATATGTGTATGGCTGAGATCTAGATCCGATTCTGGACTAGACAGCCCATTGAATGTAATTTATTAGAGTAGGTAGACCTGGAGGGAAGCGCTCGATGAGCCCCTCAGGTAAAAGAGATTTTGAGATCTCATTTTGGGTAGTAATGGTAGAAGAGAGAAGAGCCAGAGAGAGCTCGAGAACACCTTTGTAAAATACAGGTGATTGCCATTTTTAATAAAAACAATAGCAGTTTTTCCTGCATATGTTATGTCTTATATGCATGCCTATGGGTGTTCATTATATGTTGTGATTGTGTGTTGTTATCATGCCATTACAGGGAGTGTGCTTGATTTCAGGTTGAGGGTCTTTGAGGTTTCATGTCAGGAGGGCATGACAGAGTGTTGCAGACTCTGAATACCGGTGCATGAGTGCACTTCTGAACTTTGAGGAGTCAGAAAAAGATGTGTTGCGGCACAGGAACTGAGATCAACAACTCAGGAAGAGGAAGAAGACCTTTGAGGTTACTGAATACCTTGGAGGCAAGGCTGTGTAGCTGAAACATAGTTGCAGACAGAATTTTGCTGTGAATTTTGTAGATCTCTGCCAGGTGGGCATTGAGCATATGCACAAGGTGCAATTGAAGGAACTCTATTGTGAGTTCAGAAGACAGAATCTCTGAGGATTTTTGTAGAGCTCTGCCAAGTGGGCATTGAGCATACGCATAGGTTGCGTTGGAGAAGAACTCTGTTAAGAGTTAGAAGAAGGAACCAAAATCACTAAGGATTCTGAGGAGCTCTACCAAATGGGCATTGAGCAGGTGCATAGGTGCACAGGAAGACAGAATCGTTGAGTGTTCTATGGAAGAGAAGGAACTCTGCCAGGAGGGCATCGAGTCAGTGTGCAGGAAGGCACAGAAGAAGGAAAGAACTCTTTGAGTTCTGGAGCTGAAAGAAGAGTCCACTCAGGGACCTTTACTGGGTTACTGAACACTCAGAAGGCTTAGCAAGAAGTTGCTTGAGCAGCAGGACAGCCAGGAAGGCATCAATTTCTCCATCTGAGGGAGACGAAAGGCTAAATCCCCCCAAGGGGTCTGAGTACTTGCATAAGCTTAGGAGAGATAGCACGCTATGTGCGTAAAGGTTCTGCAGGAGTGCAGACGTCGAAATCCTTTGAAGGATTCGAGAAAAAGAAGCTCAGGAAGGGAAACGTTCTCATAGTCGAGGAGTTCACGGAGATGAAGAAAAGGTCGAATCCTTTGAGAAGACGAATTCTTCCGAGGTCAAAAATAAGTGTAGAAGCTCAGGAGAGCACATCAGCCGTTAGATCGACAGGTAAAGTGGATCTGGACCGTTGGTTTAAGCGTCCAGCAGAAGCTCAGGAGGAGCCTACAGCAGGAGAAGACCGACAGCCGTCGGATCTCGTATAGAAATCCCGTCAGCCGTCGGATATACAGGAGTTGCGCACAGTTTAACCTATGGAGGAGGAGCGCATGAGGAGGATTTATATGAGCCGTTAGATCTTGGATCAGATCACCGACAGTCATCGGATATGCAAGAGTCACACGGGAGTTAACCCCGTGAACAAGAGGAGAGAAGTCCCGACAGGCATCGAGATATCAGACATCGGAGAATCGGAGTTCTCAAGGTCGAGGGAACCGGGGCATCGGAAGTCCTGAAATCCCGACGATATCGAGATCGTCCGTTGGAGGGACACGTGGCAACAATCGAACACCGTCGAGGAGAGCTGACAGGGAAGTCAACCCATCTGTGTTTGGAGTCAATCGAGATATCGGGGATCTCGGTGACAAGGAATCGGTGCATTTCGAAATCGCGATCCACGAAACCCCGATCAGTGGGGAACAGTTGTTAGCACAGCAGTGAAGGAGGACAGAGGTGTAGTGGAGGCTAGCTGTCAACGATACAAAGGAAGTCGGGGATCGGAATATCGCGGTTCCCGTGAACAAAATCATTTCAACATCGCAAACCCCGTAACCCCGACTGGGTAAGGTAGTGGTCATGAGAGTTGGCCATATGAGCGGGAGCTAAGCTCAGGCGGGCTAGCACATGAAAGGAGTCATCGGGGATCGGAGAATCACGAGTCCCATGGACATAAACATTGTGTCATTGTAAACGTTGAAACTCCGATGGAGGGTTTGACTGTGGTCACACGGAGACAAGTCATATGGACCAAGGTATAGCCGGTAGGGGTTAGCTCGTGGAGAAGGAGCTCATCACAAATCGGGGATTGGAGAGGTAAGGAGTTCTCAACAGTGAGAACCGCGAAACCCTGAACCCCGATACAGAGTCAGGGATAACCACGGTCAAGTGTTGAAGGCCGTGGAGGGTAAAGAAGGACCTGTGGACTGGGTCGGGAATTTGCATAGTGATTCCCGAGAGGATATAAAGAGCCTATTCATCTCACCAGAAAGGAATAAGAGTGATCCTGTGAGCAGGAGGTCATGTGTCAGAGACCCTGCGGGGTGATAGGGAAGACCTCTCTACGTCAAGTGGTATCAGAGCCAGAATATCTTTGTATATTGCAGACAGAGGAGCAGGAAGAAGACAGAGTTGTTGGAGGACTCTGTGACGATTGTTTGCAGGTAGGCAACAGTCGAGGAGACAGTCAGCAGGACTGTAAGATGAAGCTGAGCACTCAGGATTGTAGGAGTGACAGCAGCAAGTTTTCCAGAGAGGTAGACAGACACAGCAAGATGGCTACTGAAGGCCATAGAAAGAGAAGTAAGGCAGAAAAGCTTGTTGAATTTGATAAAGAAATGACAAGAGAACTCTATGAATTAAAGGCAGACATAGAGGAGTTTGAACTGAGGATGCGGCGGGATAGAAGGATTAGACGAATGTGCGAATTTCCCATGAAGACACCAAGGGTGAAATGGCCAGTCAAGCAGCTGATGGTCATGAGACAGCGCAGGTTGTTAAAAAGATGGCTGAGGTATGCTGAAAACCTCAGGGCCACAGAAGAAAAGATGATTTGTCACTGTATGCTAGAGACTGGAAAAGGTCTCGATGATTGGGATGATGAAGAGGATGAATTGGGATCAGCTGAGGATCTCAAACACAGCCAGGAGCGCAGAGAAGAAGAAATTCCAGTTTGCCAGATCGGCAAGGGAACAGAGATGAGATCGGCTAAAGATCTCACGGAATGTCAGAAGGACAGTCAAGGAATTTCAATTTTCCAGGAGAGCAATGATGAGAGATTGTTGAGGGTTCTCAAAGATTGCCAGGAGGGCAGCGGAAGCGTATTGAACTACCAAGTGGGCAAAGATGAAAATTTGGGACCGTCTGAAGGTCTCATAAAGAGTTCAATTCAGCAAGGAGTGCTGATGAAGATGGGATCGGTTGATCTCATGGTTTGCCAGGGAAGCAGCAGAGACATCCCATATTGCCAGGTGGGCAAGGATGAACAAATGAATTTGGATCAGCCAGAGGATTCTACAGAGCAGATGAGACTGTCTGATAGTCTCATAAGTTCAGATATGGAAAGGGATCAGCAGGTGCAGTTGACAGAGGAGGAAGATCAGAATGATATTCTGATGATTGGGGGAATTGGAGTATTCCTGCCATGTGCCCAGGAGGAGGCAGAAATTTGTGTTGCAGATGGTGCAACAATAGAACAGTCACAGCTAGAGATGACTGTCAAAAGGAAATTGGAGATGACAATGACTGTCAGGGAAGAAGAATAATTGGAGCAGACTTTGGAAGCTGCCCAAGCAGAAGAAGGAAAAGAGAGCAAGCATTCTGAGGAGTGTCTCAGCATATTCAGCCAGGGAGCTGAAAAGAAAGAAGCTGTAGCACTGAAGATAGTAGCGGAGGAAGTCGAAGAGCAGGCAGGTAAAGTTATCACTCCATGGGAGATGGAGCTAGAGATGATGGAGGATTGGTTGAACAATCCAGGGCCAGCAAGAGAACTGAGAGAATTGGAGATGTCAGAGCAGCAAGTCAGTCAGGAGGAGACTATAGAGCTGAAGTCTGTGGCAGAGTGGCAACTTGAGGCCATAGATGAAGACGAAGATAAAGATGAAGAAGGAAGCATGGGAGATCATGGTGATCTTCCCTATTGCCGAAAATTTTTGCAGCTGAAGAGACTGCAACAACAGAACCAACCATTGGAGCAGCTGGATGAAGTAATAGAGGAGATCAGAAGGTTGATGGTAGAGTCAGCAGAAACTGCCAGTGGGGAGAAGTTGGGCAGAGAAGAGGCAGCAGTAGCAGTAGTGCAGCAGCAGCAGCAGCAGTAGCAGGATGGAGTGGATGGAAAGCTCCAAAGACTTATTTGGGATCCAAGAGGATTTCCAACAGCTCAGAGGGGAAGCTCATGAGAAGGAGCTCATGATTTTTGCAGCTGTGGAGTATGATGCAGGAGCATCGCTCCATGTCAGCCAGCCAGCCAGCCAGCCACATCAGCGCGCATGCATTCATATGCTAAAAGGGAGGCATAGCCTCATTTGAATTTGAAATGAATGTAATTTAATATGCTTAGGCTGGTGAGCCATAGAAGCCATGCCTTTGCACAGGCTGTAGATAGATAGGCATTTAATATGTGTATGGCTGAGATCTAGATCTGATTCTGGACTAGACATCCCATTGAATGTAATTTATTAGAGTAGGTAGACCTGGAGGGAAGCGCTCGATGAGCCCCTCAGGTAAAAGAGGAGTCAGACAAAGACGTGTTGCGGCACAGGAACTGAGATCAACAACTCAGGAAGAGGAAGAAGACCTTTGAGGTTACTAAATACCTTGGAGGCAAGGCTGTGTAGCTGAAACATAGTTGCAGATAGAATTTTGCTGTGAATTCTGTAGAGCTCTACCAGGTGGGTATTGAGCATATGCACAAGGTGCAGTTGAAGGAACTCTATTGTGAGTTCAGAAGACAGAATCTCTGAGGAGTTATGTAGAGCTCTGCCAAGTGGGAATTGAGCATACGCACGGGTTGCGTTGGAGAAGAACTCTGTTAAGAGTTAGAAGAAGGAACCAGAATCACTGAGGATTCTGAGGAGCTCTGCCAAATGGGCATTGAGCAGGTGCATAGGTGCACAGGAAGACAGAACCGTTGAGTGTTCTGTGGAAGAGAAGGAACTCTGCCAGGAGGGCATCGATTCAGTGTGCAGGAAGGCACAAAAGAAGGAAAGAACTCTTTGAGTTCTGGAGCTGAAAGAAGAGTCCACTGAGGGACCTTTACTGGGTTACTAAACACTCAGAAGGCTCAGCAAGAAGTTGCTTGAGCAGCAGGATAGCCAGGAAGGCGTCAATTTCTCCATCTGAGGGAGACGAAAGGCTAAATCCCCCCAAGGGGTCTGAGTACTTGCATAAGCTCAGGAGAGATAGCACGCTGCGTGCATAAAGGTTCTGCAGGAGTGCAGACGTCGAAATCCTTTGAAGGATTTGAGAAAAAGAAGCTCAGGAAGGGCAGCATTCTCATAGTCGAGGAGTTCGCGGAGACGAAGCAAAGGTTGAAGCCTTTGAGAAGATGAATTCTTCCGAGGTCGGGAAGAAGTGCAGAAGCTTAGGAGAAAACAGCAGCCGTCAAATCGGCAGGTAAAGTGGATCTGGACTATTGGTTTAAGCGTCCAGCAGAAGCTCAGGAGGAGCCTATAGTAGGAGAAGACCGACAGCCGTCGGATCTCGTATAGAAATCCCGTCAGCCGTCGGATCTGCAGGAGTTGCGCACATTTTAACCTATGGAGGAGGAGTGCACGAGGAGGATTTATTTGAGCCGTCAGATCTTGGATCAGATCGTCGACAGTCGTCGGATCTGCAAGAGTCACACGGGAGTTAACCCCGTGAACAGGAGGAGAGAATTCCCGAGAGGCATCGGGATATCGGACATCGGAGAATCAGAGTTCTCAAGGTCGATGGAACTGGGGAATCGGAAGTCCCGAAATCTCGATGAGATCAGGATCTTCCATTGGAGGGATGCATGGCAGCGATCGAGCACCATCGAGGAGAGCCGACAGGGAAGTCAACCCATCGGTGTTTGGAGTCAATCGGGATATCGTGGATCTCAGTGACAAGGAATCAATGCATTTCAAAATCGCAATCCGCGAAACCCCGATCAGTGGGGAACAGTTGTCAGCACAGCAGCGAAGGAGGACAGAGGCGTAGTGGAGGCCAGTTGTCAACGATACAGAGGAAGTCGGGAATCGGCATATCGCAGTTCCCGTGAACAAAATCATTTCAACATCACAAACCCCATAACCCCTACTGGGTAAGGTAGTGGTCACGGGAGTTGGCCATATGAGCGGGAGCTAAGCTCAGGAGGGCTAGCGCATGAAAGGAGTCATCGGGGATCGGAGAATCGCGAGTCCCGTGGACATAAACATTGTGTCATCGTAAACGCTGAAACTTCGATGGAGGGTTTGACTGTCGTCACATGGAGATAGGTCATATGGACCAAGGTATATCCGGTAGGGGCTAGATCGTGGAGAAGGATCTCATCACAAATCGGGGATTGGAGAGGTAAGGAGTTCTCGACAGTGAGAACCGCGAAACCCCGAACCCCGATATAGAGTCTGGGATAACCACGGTCAAGTGTTGAAGGTCGTGGAGGGTAAAGAAGGACCTGTGGACTGGGTCGGGAATTAGCACAGTGATTTCCGAGAGGATCTAAAGAGTCGCTTCGACTCACCAGAAAGGAATAAGAGCGATCCTATGAGCAGGAGGTCAGGTGTCAGAGACCCTGTGGGGTGATAGGGAAGACCTCTCTGCGTCAAACGACATTGAGCCTCTGATTCTGAAGGTGCATCAGGTATCAGAGCCTTTAAATATTGCTACTGTGAACCTGGCGACTCCATTGTGACGACTCCACTTTGGTGAACCTACCATGTTAATTGTGGCTTTCAGAGGCAAACACAGGTGGTCTCATCCACAGCTGCCTCTAGCTACACCTAAAACTGATCCATAGGTGGTTCTCAGAAAAGGAAAGGCCTCTGAAGGAGAAACTTCCACCGCCGAACCAGGTAATCCACCATCTCCTTCTGTAGGAACTCCATTTTCTCCTCCTCGGTTTCTTAATAGACCTCTTTCTGAGGTTTCCCGTTTCCTGAATTTCGGGAGTGTTCTTGTTGAGTTTTCCTCTCCTAGTCTGGGATTGGAGGGAGAAATCCTTGTCAATCCCCTTTCCTCTAAAGCTGTACTTTGGCATAGACCCAAGACCGTTGAAGATTTCCCCACTCCTATCGTTACCACTCCTCCTCTTGTTACTATTACCACTCCTGCACAAAGAGGAGCATCTGCTGACTTGAGCCCATTAGCCTTCTCCTTAAATCCCCTTTTGTTTCTCGTTCCACTTTGAGACTCATTCCCGGTAGCCCCTTCGTGAACTCCTTCTCCTGCAAATTCTCCTCCACCTAATATTCCTATGGCTGTTGCTAATTCCCCTCTAAATAGAATGGACGCCATAGTCACTGCCAGATATGCTCCCTTAATCCTACCCCATCCTATGAATCCTCTCCCTGCTGGAGATTACTTGAAGTATATGCCCAAGTTCACTAGAGAAGGAAACATAACTGCGGAAGAGCACCTAGCCGCTTTCTACAGTTATGAAGACAGCCTGAACATTGAAAATGAAGATGTCTGGATGAGAATCTTCATCCAGAGCCTAGATGGTGAGGTGAGGAAGTGGTTTAGAGGATTGGCCCCCGATCTATTGTTGGGATTGAAGCCCTAGATAGTGCTTTCCTGAGGCAGTGGGGTGATAGGAAGGATTTCATGTATTACATGACAGAGTTTGGGTCTTTGAAGAAGATGGAAGGAGAGTCTGTCTCTTATTTCTCCAAAAGATTCAACAAGATGTATAACAAAATCCCTGCTGAAATAAAACCCTCAGAAGCCTCGGCCAAGATTTCTTATGCTAGTGCGTTTGGCCCTGATTTTTGTCTTTTATTGAGAGAAAGAAGAGCCACCTCCTTAGCTCAAATGCAAGATGTGGCCATAGAATTGGAATCCAATGTGTTAGCAGCTGATAGACTGAGGAACAAGGCCGATGCAGACAGAAGAAATGGAAGATCAGAAACCTCAACTTCTGGCCCATCAGTGCCCCACCCTCAAGTGGATGAACTGACTAAGATGGTGAAGTCTCTGTCTGTAGATATGGAGAGAATGAAGGTAGAGGGGAGGCAAGCATACAAGGGCCCTCAAAACGCCGAAAACAAAGGAGGTTCCAGGAGGCCAAACAATATTACTTCCCCGACTGTGCAATGAGAGAGGGGAAGAGACAGAGAAGACCAGAAAATACAGGCCCCTTTTCAAAACAATTTTGTGGCCGAGGGGGAAGAAGGGGAAATAGATGATCTTGATCCTGAAATCCATTGCTTCGGGGACACTCCTCCTTTCCCTCATCTCACTCAATCATCATACGAGGAGTCTCTCATGGACAGTCAGCTAAATGAACTGAGCAAGGGAGACAAGGCTAGTGGCAGCCAAGGTAGGTATGATCTGAGGTCTAAAAAGAAGACAGTAGCACATGATGTTCCTGAGCAGTCCACTAGAACAGAGAAACCTGCTAATGAAGTGGCGAACAGTCACAGAGGTAAGAAGCCCCGACCCATCTCTCCCATAGTCCAGAGTCAGGTTCCCGAAATAAGAGAAATCCCGAAGCTTACATCTTATTTTAATTTCGAGCATGAAATTCAAAAGATCAGAATCCCTGTGCCCCTAACCGAATTGATTAAACATGAAGGGTTCAAGAAACACTTCTCTGAGCTTTTACAGTCTGAGGTCTCATGCCTTCCCACAGACTCCATCAATTTTCAAGATGAAAAGCCTACAGTTATTCTAGGTCCTATGGTAGAAGACAGGAATGACTCATCCCCTACCTTCTACACTTCCTTGAACATACATGACAAGGTACTGCACATCTGCCTGATCGATTCGGGGGATTCTCACAACCTCATGCCCAAAAATGTCATGGAATAATTAGGGCTAGAAGTCACTCGAGCCTATCATGACCTCTATTCCTTTGACTCTAGAAAAGTTCAATGTCTAGGAGTTATCAAAGACCTGGTCGTGACCTTGTTTCAGTTGCCCATTAAAAGTGTGGTCATGGATATTGTAGTGGTTGATGTCCCCCCAAAGTTCGGTATGCTGTTATCAAGATCTTGGATAAAAATACTGGGGGGAAATTTGTAGATGGACCTCGCATATGCTACCATCCCAGTGTTTGGAGGAGAACATAGGAGGCTATACAGGGAGGCCCAACTAGCCTATATAATCAGTGATGAGGCCAACCCTACCAACCATCCCATTTTTTCCTTGGACACTGATTTAGGTTCCAATGTACTACAATTCACAAATGCTCCTGAACTTCCTCTAAAACTCAGAAATTCGCCCACCAATTCCCATAAATTTCCTCCCTCCATCACCCCCGTTTGGAAAATGTTCTTTGATGGAGCCTTTTCCAGGGAAGGCGCTAGTGTTGGGGTGTTTTTTGTGTCACCTGCTCAGGAAACCATATCTCTGTCATACAAACTAGAATTTGAAGCTACCAACATTGTGGAAGAGTATGAATCTCTTATCCTAGGATTGAGAGCCGCAAGGGAAATGGGAATTCAGGAAGTAGCAGTGTTCGGTGATGCAGAGTTGGTGGTTCAGCAAATTAGAAACGCTTATCAGGCCAAGCACCCTTGACTCAGAAGCTACAGAAATGAGGTATGGGACTTAATTAATAGTTTCTTCTCAGTATTCAATATTTCTTTCATCCCAAGAGAGAAGAACACAGTGGCAGATTCCTTGGCTACATCAGCAAGCAATTTCAAAGTGCCCTTGCCTCCCAAATTCAGATACGATGTAAAAGTAAAATACAGGCCCTCCATACCTGACAACGTCAAACATTGGAAGGTATTCGAGGATGATCTTGAGATAAAGAGATTCTTGGAGACTGTCGAAGAATTTTCAGAGATGCATATCGACCAAGACTCTGTCTCTGAAGAAGAGCTTGATGGGGGTAAGTTTCTANAACATTGTGCAGCTCCCCAGCAACCATATTCCAAGGGGACAGGTTCCTTTGGAAATGCTTTTTGATAGAAATGATGTGTCATTAAAAGGGGAAATCTCGGAGGATGATGTTGGTACTATTCAGTGCAACATTGGCACTGAGAGTGAGCCCAAGTTTGTCAAATTGTCAAGAATTCTGACAAAGGAGCAGAGCTATGAATACGCTGGACTTTTGAGGGAATTTTCTGATGTGTTTGCCTAGACCTATGAAGATCTCAAAACATATGACACTTATGTCATCGAGCATAAAATCCCATTAAAGGGGGAGGCAAAGACATTTAGGTAGAAGCTAAGACAGATCAATCCTATGATGCTGCCTATTATGGAGAGGGAATTGAAGAAGTTACTACAAGCCCAGATCATCATACCACTGAGATATTCAGAGTGGGTGGCCAACTTGGTACCAGTAAGGAAAAAGAATGGAGAAATAAGACTCTGTGTAGACTTCAGAAACCTGAACAGGAGATCACGGAAGGATAACTACCCCTTACCAAAGATGGAACATATACTTAAGATGGTAACAGGAGCATCCAGTATGTCCATGATCGATGGTTTATCTGGATACAATCAAGTCTTTGTTCTGCCTAAGGATAGGGAAAAGATGGCATTTACCACTCCATGGGGCACATTCATGTATGCCAAGATGTCGTTTGGATTAATGAATGCAGGGGCAACGTTTCAACATGCCATGGGCATAGCTTTCATTGGGGAAAAGGATAAATTTGTGGTCGTCTATCTGGATGACATCACAGTATTTTCAAAATATAATAAAGAATACTGTTGTCATCTCAGGAAGGTTTTCCTGAAATGCAAGTTTTGGCATTTCATTAAACCCCAAGAAATCTTTGTTCGCCATGAAGGAGGGAAAGTTACTAGGCCACATAGTATCAGCGGAAGGAGTCAGGATTGATCCTAGCAGAGTTGAGGCGATACAAGCCTTATCAATCCTGAGGTCCAAGAAGGAGGTCCAATCTTTCCTCGGTAAGATTAATTTTCTAAGGAGGTTTGTGCCTAACTTTGCTGAGGAGGTAAAACTTATAACAACCATGTTGAAAAAAGGAAATGAAGTGAGGTGGACTTCTGAATCGCGACATTCCTTTGAGAAAATAAAGAAGGCCCTGACTGAAGCCCCTGTGCTTATCAGTCCTGACTACTCAAAGGATTTCCTCATTTTCTCCTTTGCCTCGCCTGACACGGTGGCTTTTGTTTTATTACAGACAAACAAGATTGGGCTAGAGCAGCCTATTGCCTATTTTAGCAGAGCATTAAGGGATGTCAAAGTCAGGTACGACACTATGGAGAAGCAGGCCTATGCCCTAGTAAAGGCTCGCAAGGCATTTAGAATCTATGTCCTACAGTCAAAAATCATTTCTTATGTCCCCTCAGTTGTTGTTAAAGACATTCTTATTCAACCTGACATAGATGGGAAAAGGAGTAAGTGGATAGCCAAGATTCTAGAATTTGACCTGGAAATAAAGCCTACCAAATTAATCAAAGGTCAAGGTTTGGCCAAGTTGTTGGCTGAAGAAAATTGCCAAGCTTTGGGGGTAAGTTTCATTAATGAATGCTCAGGAATTCAGCAGGGTCGGCTATCTGAAATAGACCCTCAAAAGGATCCCCCATTGGCTCGATGTCCTTGGTATAAGGATGTCATATATTTTCTGCAAGAGTTGCGGCCTCCAGATGGCCTGCAAAGAAATAAGGCAAAATCTCTGAAGCTCAAAGAAGTCAGATACTGCCTTATTGATCAATTTCTATATTGGAAAGACCCCCTGGGATTGCTTTTGAAATGTGTAGATCCGCAAGAGGTTGACAGGATCATGATTTAATTTCATGACAGCCTATGTGGAGGGCATCATTTCTAGAAAACCACAGCCTACAAAATCCTCAAGGCTGGATACTACTGGCCCACCGTATTCACTGACGTCTGTAGAAGGGTCATAGCTTGCACCAAATGTCAAATATTTGCAGGGAAGAAACAGCTCAAGTCTTTACCATTAAATCTTGTGGTTGTTTCAGGACCTTTCCAGCAATGAGGCCTAGATTTCATTGGAGAAATTCACCCTACTTCCAGTGGGCAGCACAAATGGATCCTAACTGCTACTGATTTCTTCACCAAGTGGATTGAAGCTATCCCCACCAAGACTACTTACCATAAGGTAATCATTGGATTCCTGGAGGACCTCATCACAAGATTTGGTTGCCCAAGTAATATTGTCACTAATAACGCAGCCTCTTTCAGGGTTGAGCCATTAGCCAAGTTCTGTGAGCAATTCGGGATCAAACTGATTCACTCCACCCCATACTATCCCCAGGGCAATGGTTTAGCAGAGTCCTCCAACAAAAGCCTGATAAGGATCATCAAAAGACTGTTGGAAGACAACAAGAAGGCCTGGCATTCAAGATTGAAATTTGCTCTATGGGCCGATTGTGTGACCACGAAGAGATCTATAGGCGTATCTCCTTTCCAATTAGTCCATGGAGCAGAGGTTGTTTTTCCTTCTCATTTAGCCATTCCTGGTGCAAAATTCCTCCAGGATCATCAAGAGGAGCCTGATGACATGATCGGAAGAATTCATCAGCTAGTGGAAGTCCAACAGGCCAGGGAGCAGGTAATGGGCAGAATTTAGGACCATCAGCAAAGGATCAAGTAGGGTTTTGATAAGAAGGCCAAGAAAGAAGAGTTTTGGATAGGAGACCTGATACTGAAATGAGATGCTCCTAAACAAGATAAAGGCAAGCATGGAAAATTCGAAGCCCTATGGATTGGGCCTTTCAAAGTATCCGAAGTATTCTCGAATAACACCTACCGGGTATGGGATTTGAAGGATCAAGAAGTTTTCAATGGCCTTGTGAATGGGCATTTCCTAAAGAGATTTTTCTCTTGAACCGCACATGGCTCTTTCGCGGTTGTAAATATTATTTTTCTTTCTGTCTTTAAGTTTTAAATAAACGACCCCATAGCCTGACGGAAAGGCACTGGAGCTGTGAAATGATTCCTTAGAGCATCACAGGGATGACTCTATCCCCCATGGAGCCTAATGTTAGTAACATTTCTTGTCCTAGGAACAAGAGTATTCAGGTCTGCAAGTTGCACGAGAAGCGCCCGAGTGCTGCAAGAGAAAATCTCGTTTTAGGATTCCAAGCAAGTAAGTAGGCAATATTATATTGTCAACGGTCTGGATTCATCCATAAGAGAAGATCAGCGGTTGGTAGGAAATCGTGGTTAGCATATTTGCGCCGAGATTATCACAGTGGATAGCACATATATTGCATGCAGGAAAGGATAGCAGTCGTCCATCCAAAGGACGTGTGGCACGAGATCTAGTCACATNTCGGCATTTCGGCATTCAGGAGTTCGAAGGGTGAGAGTTCCATGTCGTTATACATCTTGAAACCCCGAACCCAGAAGCGTCGAAAGCGCCCAAAGTTGGGCCCGCAGTATCGCGGAGCGGTCTCAGCCGTCCATCCAAAGGGGACACCTGGTGCGCGATTAGGATCCTCGCCTTTTCACCCATCGCAACTTCAAAGCGCAAGGATCAGCTCCGTCATATCCCAAAGGTGTGAGGTGCCAAGAGCGTCCGGGACTCAGGGCCCACAACATCGTCCAATGAGTTCAGGACCGTCCGATATGAGAGGGATGCGTGGCGCCCAATTAAGCCATCTCGGCATTTCGCTCATCGCGATTGTGGTAAGCAAGTATCAGCTCCTTCCTACTCATGAATGTCAAAAGCGCCTTTGAGAATAAACACAGGGTCACAGCCCGTGGTCACTTGGGAAAGAAAAGAGTTGTGCAAGAGGTGCCAAAGGCGTCAAGATTGTTCACAAAAGGGGTCATAACGATCTCTAGGTGCCATCTGATTCAACCTCAATCCTGGTTTTCGCTTGGAGTAAATGAAGGTGAGAAAGGGTGGTTGAAACCTCTCCTCAGTCATTAAGTGTAAGGTATGGAGGGTCTGGAAGCTGTCTGCTCGAGAGGGTCCTGCGTACCATTTTTTTCCAAAGAAGCCATGCCAAGTCCTTGACTAGCCAGAGAGGTCTGCACATGCTAACTCGGCACTTAATGGCTCAGCTACTCCCCTTACAGGAGCCATGCACAGTTAAGGTGGCGTCTGACAAAGAATATTCGTCCGAATTTGACTGAAGGGACACCAAGCCTTGGATGACTGAGCACGCCTATGTTAGGCGAGTTTTTATGAGTGTATAGACTTAGTCTTTATTTTTTGTAATGGTCGATGGTTGAGCTAAGCTCCTGTTTTGTAAGTTTTGATGAAGTGTTGGTCGCTCTGGTTAATGTATAAGGCATTTGAGACTTCTTACTTTATGGATGTCAGCCTCTTTTCCATCTCTTTGTTTACTGTGTTAGAACAACTCGAAATTGGAGGATCCAGTCGAGTTGCATTGTTGTAGGATGATGCAGGTTGGATCACTGCAACAGTCGCAGTGTTTCTAATTATTTCTTGTGTTTTCTCAGAGCTAAAATGGCTCGAAATTGGAGGATCCAGTCGAGTCACCCTTCAGCTCCTTTAAATTCCAGACCAAGAGGATCTTGGCTTCTGATTTTTTCTTCCTCAAGCTTTCGAAGGCCTGTTTCCCAAGGCAGTCTTGCTCACCCTTCTCACAAGTCTTCCTTCTACCACCCTTTAATCATCTTACTGACAGAAGTTGGATCAAGACCTCCCTTTCTTTCTACATACCAGACCCTAGTTCCTGTGTCAATGTTGCTTTCCTAGATCTCTTTCCATTCGACCACCCCCATTTATTAAATCGTGACATAAAAACTGATGGGCATTGAGCTATGCTCCTGCAAGAAATCTAGGAGTGACTTCCGACGCTAACACAATGTTTAATCCCATATTTCTCTGTTAGCTATTTCATTAGCTTGGAAGTGAATTGAGTGCCTTGGTTGGTAACAATTTCACAAGGGACATCGAAGTAGGTAAAGATGTCTTCATAGATGAATTCAACAACAGACTTCTTTGTGGCTCTAAATAGGGATTTTGCCTCTACCCATTTGGTGACATAGTCCATACAAACCAAGATATAGTTCTTCCTACAGGACATGGGTGAAATTGGTCCTACAAAGTTGAGGGCCCATTTTTTGAAGGGTTATATCATAACTTGGGCCTGCAAAGGCATTTCGTCAGATGATGTAGGTCTTCCAATCCTTTGGCAACTATCACAACTTCTTACATACTTGGAAGCATCTTTGAAAATGATAGGGCAATAGTAACCTGAATGTAATACCTTATGTGTTGTGCATTTGTCAGAGAAATGGCCACCACATGGTCCATCATGACAACTTTGTAGTATTTCAAGGACCTCGTCCTCTCAGACACATCTACGAATAATCAAATCAGGACCTATGAAAAAAATATCATGACCAACCCAAGAGTAATTAGCACTCTGTGTAATAATTTTCTGCTTTTCATGAGGTGACAAGTGAGACGGTAACTTCCTAGTAGCCAGATAGTTTTCCATATCTGCAAACCATGGGGTATTGACATAAAGGGAAAAGAGATGCTCATCTGGGAAACTATCATCTATAGGGATGTCATCATCCTCATTCTTTATTCGGGAAAGCAAGTTAGCTACTACATTATCCTTTCCAGGTCGGTCAAGAACAGTAATATTAAATTCTTGCAATAATAAGAGCCACCTAGTCACTCGGCCATTAGTTATAGGTTTATTCATGAGGAACCTAATGGCAGAATGATCAGTGTGTACAAATACTTCATAACCTGTAATGTAATGACAAAACTTGTTAATAGCATGAACAACTGCCAAGAATTATTTCTTGGTGACTGTGTAGTTCAACTCGGCAAGAGACAAGTTCTTGCTTATAAAATAAATGGCATAGGATTGTTGGTCTTCTTTCTGCCCTAATACCCCTCCTATTGCGGTGTTGGAGGCATCAGTGGATATATGAAATGGGAGAGTCCAATTGGTCCCTGTAAGAATTGGTTCCACAGAAAACTTGGCTTTCAGGGTTTCAAAGGCAGTTTGACAATGCTCAATCCAAACAAAATCAACATCTTTTATCAATAATCCAAACATAGGTGCAGCAATCTTTGTAAAATTTTCAATAAACCATCGGTAATATCCGACATGTCCAAGAAATATTCTCACCTCTTTCTGAGTCTTGGGGGGTGGGATTCTAATAATGACCTCAATCTTTTCAGGTTCAACTTTTATTCCTTCAGATGAAACATGATGTCCTAGAACCACTCGTTCCGTTAGCAACATTTTGCATTTTTCATGACTTAGGGATAGGTTCATTTCCTGGCATCTGATGATCCATATTTTATGAGAAGAATGAAATGAATACAGATTATTAAAAGATGCTTAACACAGAATAACACAGATACAGTAAAACTGGTTTTCTATTCAATAAGGAAATAAGCTGAAACTGTAAAATGCAGCGGAAAACAAGCTTGCTAGAATGGTGGTGGCTTATCTCTGAGAAGAGATGTGATGAATGTGCTCATTCGAAAGAAGGTCATTACAATGAGGCTCTGAAGGCCTTTTTACAATAAATAGGAATGTCAAAAACCCTAGAAATCCAAATCCTAACCCTAGGAGATGAAGCACCAAAAGTCATGTGAGCCCCGTTTGGGTAAGTTAGTCGGTCAACTTCCCAGGGTCGTAACTTTTGCATACGATCTTCATTTTAGGCGCATGATATCCTGTTGGAAAGGTCTATCTGAGGACTACACATTTTGGTCTAATCTATTAAAATGAATTTTCAACTGTGTCGATCTCTAAAAACGTTGTTTAGGGCCTCAAAACGGCCCCGCAAGTCAGGCACCTGAAAACAAGGAAAAAAACTTCCAAAGTGGAAAAATGCCAAAATGAACCAGTTAGAATGGGTGGGAGGTCACTGACATCCATATGAATCAATGTTATCCATTGCCTTTAGTTACCCCATCATATGAGGAAATTTTTGTTGAATTTGGCACTGGGGGAGCCACTTGCCTTGGTGCAGGAGCTGCCCTACTTTGATAACTCGATAAATAATGGATCCTTTGTTGTCGGGTGCCCTGGATATGTGTGTCAACAATATGATCACTAGATGCCTGTTGCATGCAGTCAAGGTTGAGTTATGTTGGTGTCAACTGCTCTGCTATCTCTAAGGTGTCCAATAATGGTGGGAAATATGGTTGAAGGAGAGCCACGTTGAAGACTGGGTGCAGGCCAAGGAAAGGGGGAACGTTCAACGCAAAATCATTGTCACCAATAGCCTTGGTGATGGTCTATGGCCCATACCAGAGTGGGTGAAGCTTCTGATGGGGCCCTGTAAGGCATTCTTTCGGCAAGTTCAACCAAACTTTGTCGCCCACCTGAAACTTATGTGGCACTCAGTGTTGATCATGGCATTGCTTGTACATGGAATTGGACTTCTGTAAAATATCCTGAACTTGTTGGTGGATGTGATGGATCCTCTCAATGAACCAGGTGGCTTTGTCATCTTCTGGTGGAGCAGGGGACAAGTCGGCCGAGGTGTTCTCCAGTGGTAGTGCAACATCCATGGGTCCCGATGGTTGGAATCCCAACCCCACCTAAAAGGGGTTGTGGCCAGTTGATCTATGCAGGGCTCAGTTGTAGCTATGTTGGACATAGGGAAGACTCTCATCCCATGTGCAGGGGTTCTTGGAATTTTACATGCACATGATATGTACAATCATCCGATTGACGACCTCAGTTTGGCCATCTGTCTAGGGGTGGAAGGAAGTGGATTTGGTGAGCTTGGTATCCAAAAATGACCAGAGGCTCGATCAGAATGTGTTGAGGAACCGACTATCCTAATATAATACAATGGTTTTTTGGATCCCAAAGTGTACCTAGACACGTTCAAAGAAGAGCTTGGCAGTGACCTCTGCAGTGATGTTCTTCTTGCAGGCGGCCATAATCGCCATCTTGGAAAAGCGATCAACAACCACAAAAACACAGTCATAGCCCCTCTTGGTGGATGGAAGGCCTGACATGTAGTCCATGGATATGGATTCCCACGGCTTGTCAGGAGTAGGAAGAGGGGTGTACAGGCCCTGTTTCTTAGTGGTCAGTTTGGAAATAGTGCAGGCAGTGTAGGACCTGATATACTTGCCGACATCTTGTCGAAGTTTCAACCAGTAGAAATGTTTTTGCAGCACTGCCACTATCTTTTCGATGCCAAAGTGTCTTACCACCCGACTGTAGTGAGATTCCCAGATCAGCGTCGCATGCTCACTTTATGGAACGTAGAGATGGCCCAGATGGCACAACAACCCGTCCTGAAGATGGAAATCAACGACCACTAAGTTTTCTCCCAACATTTGGTAGGTGGTGGAGAAGTCAAGGTCTGTCTCATAGAGGTGGGGTCATCCAGAGGTCTCATGGCCACAAGAGTCTAGCATCGCGGTGAGTGCCACGATGGGAGGTCAGCTGAGGCAATTGGCAACTCGGTTGGTACTTCCTATTTTATACTCGATGTTGAGGTGGAACTATTGTAAGTATGTGGACCATTTATGATGGCGGTCATTCTGCAATTTTCCTTGGGTCTGCATGAATTGTAGTGGCTTGTGATCAGTGTGGATGACTGTCTCCTTCCCTAGAATGTAATGTCTCCATTAGCGGCAGGCCTTCACAATGGAGTAAATTTCTTTGTCGTAATTAGGGTACATACGAACAACATCTGATAGTGTCTCACTTAGGAGCAGGGGACGAGTCGGACAAGGTGTTATCCATNCGTAATTAGGGTACATACGAACAACATCTGATAGTGTCTCACTATGATACACCACGGGGTGGCCATGTTGAGTGAGAACGACACCCACAGCATAGTCTGAAGCATCTGTCTCGATCTCAAAGGGATGATGCAGGTCTGGTAATGAAAGTACTGGGGATGAGAACAAGCGTTGCTTCTATTCATTGAAGGCTTGTTGTTGGGAAAGGCCTGACACAAATTTTTCCTTACTTCCACCCCTGGTTACTTGGTTGAGGACCCATGCAATATGAGAGAATCCCAACAAGAACCTACAAGAGAAATTGGTGAGGCCCAAGAAGTTCGAAGCTCAGAGAGTGTGGTTGGGGTTGGCCAGTCACGGATGACCTGGATCTTGGCTGGATCCACATGCACACCATGATAATCAACGATGTAGCCTAAGTAGTGGATCGTGTCCATCCTGAAGGAGCATTATTCCAAGTTTGCATATAGTTTGTGTTGTCGCAAGGTGTGCAGAACCTGCTAAATATGATGCAAGTGTTCCATCCAAATCTTGTTGTAGATGAGGATGTCATCCAGATACACCACTACAAAAGTACTGGTGAAAGGTCATAGGATATCATCCATCATCCTCATAAACGTTTTTGGAGCATTTGTCAGACCAAAGGGCATGACCAACCATTCAAAAAGACCTTCTTTTGACTTGAAGGCGGTCTTCCATACATCTATATGTTCTATTGGGACCTGGTGGTAGCCAGACTTCAGATCAATCTTACTGAAGTATTTGGCCCCCGTGATCTGATCAAGGAGGTCGTCGATTCAGGGAATCGGGTACTGGTTCTGAACTGTGATTTTATTCAGGGCTCGGTAATCAATGCAGAGTCGCCAGGTCCCGTATTTCTTCTACACTAGTACGATTGGGCTCCCACAAGGAAATGAGTTGGGACATATGTGTCCCTTGTGGAGAATTTCTTGGATCTACCTCTTGATCTCCTCATTTTCTAACAAAGAGTGGTGGTAGACCGGCCCATTGGGTAGCGGTGTGCCTGGGGTCAAATCGATGGGATGCTTAACTTGGCAGTGCATAGGTACCCTGGTAGGAGAGGAGAAGACATATGAGTGTTCTTCCACAACCTTATCCACTTGCTTATGTTGTATGGAGAGATCGACCGCAGAGGCCCTGGATGTGGCTGTGATCTTTCTCTTACTCTAAGAGTGAATCATGAAGAAGACAAATTTCCTGGTATTAGAGATGACCTTCCTGCATTACTTGGCAGAGATCAAAGAAATATCACTAGGAGGGACTGCCTCAGGTATCCTGTACAATTTCTTATTCAAAGTAATAATAACACTATGAGGCCTAGACTCATATACAACATGGAGTTTCCATAAATAAGGTTGGACCAAAAGAACATTACAAACTTCGAGCGGAGCAACATCACACAATACCTCGTCTTTGAAGGGCTTGATGTCGTAAGACAGTCAACATTGTTGGCTGACGCGGAGATCGCTTCCTTGGTGGAGCCATCCAATGGTGTAGGGCTACGTGTGCAGCGTTGTCGGCAGGTCCAGCTGCTTAATGACCTCTGCTGAGATGAGGTTCTTCTGGCTACCGCTATCAAAGATGAAGTGCAATGGGGTGCCTTTTACCCACATCTGTGAATGGAAAAGGCGCTCACCTTCTTCTGGCTCATCTAGTTCATTAGGCTAGAGCTGGTGGTAGCAACGGTGGCACTCAGCTCCACGTCAATGATCAGTATTCCCCTTTTTGGTTCTGACTCAAAGTCAGAACCCGCATCTGATTCAGAGGCTTTCACTTCAGCCACCAGTGACTGCTTTGAGCAACAATTAGCAGTGTTATGCCAAG
The DNA here is from genome assembly GCA_010110895.2 of Picea sitchensis. Classification (NCBI taxonomy): domain Eukaryota; kingdom Viridiplantae; phylum Streptophyta; class Pinopsida; order Pinales; family Pinaceae; genus Picea; species Picea sitchensis. Next base: position 91,496 of record SNQJ01S0043335.1, read on the forward strand.
GGCTCTTATGGAAGTCGCACCACTTCCTGATATCCTTCTTTTTCTTTTCGGTGTCCTTCTTTGCTTGCTTCTTGGACTGGTTATCCTGATACTATCCATCTTTTCTGTGTCCTTTGTTTTGGATGTTGGGGCCGCCCTTTCCTGGCTTTTGCTGCGAAGGGTTCCCGGGCCCAAATTGTCGCGTCTTTTGTTTGAGCTTCTACTCGATTTTGATGGCATATCGATAGGCCGCGCCCAAGAATGAGATGTCCATAAATTCCATTTCGGTCTGGATGTATCTATGCAGAGCACCGTGGTACTTGATCACCAGATTTTGCTCTGAATCTTTGATACCCATCTTGGTGCGCAGGGTATGGAAGATATTTTTGAAATCTGGCACTACTTGGTCTCTTTCTTGCCGTAGTGTGGTCCATTTGGTATACAAGTCGTCATAGCTTATGACAGGGTAGTATTGTTCCTTAATAGCATCCCTGAAGGATTCTCAGGTGGTCATGACTGTAAATAATGAGGGTTACTCTGTTTCCTATTGCTCACAGAAATTTTCCCACCAATCTTTGACATGGGGAACGGCTTTGAGGAGTGCAAAAGTAATTTTTTCCTCTATCTGACCTTCAAATATAGGAATATCGAAGATGATTTGTACCTTGAATGGGGTGGCACCTCCGCTCGAGGAAGATGCGTCACTTGTTGGTAGTCGCCAAAGGATTTGAGCGAAACTATCCATCATCGCATTCCTCTATTACATGAGGGCTTCCTCAAGCAACATTTTGAAAGGATCTCCTGTCCCATCGTATTTATTTTCTCCTACCATGAGAGGTCATTTGGGCATGCGAGAGCTTTTGTCCTCAAGAGAAACAAGCTCGAGACCCAATTCTTTGTACCCTGACCTTGTTGGGGACATGCATTAAGACGATAAGGAGCAGACCGCTCTGATACCACTGATCCGGATTTTATGAGAAGAATGAAATGAATATAGATTATAAAAATATGCTTAACACAGAATAAAAGAAATACAGTAAAACTGGTTTTCTATTCAATAAGGAAATAAGCTAAAACTATGAAATGCAGCGGAAAACAAGCTTGTTGGAATGGTGGAGGCTTATCTCTGAGAAGAGATGTGACGGTTGCACTCATTCAAAAGAAGATCATTACAATGAGGCTCTGAAGTCCTTTTTACAATAAACAGGAATGTCAAAAACCCTAGAAATCCAAAAACCTAACCCTAGGAGATGAAGCGCCAAAAGTCATGTGGGCCCTGTTTGGGTAAGTTAGTCCGTCAACTACCCGGGGTCGTAACTTTTGCATACGATCTTCGTTTTAGGCGCACGATACCCCGTTGGAAAGGTCTATCCGAGGACTACATATTTTGATCTAATATTGTAAAGGGCATTTTCAACTGTGTCGATCTCTAAAAACGTTGTTTAGGGCCTCAAAACGGCCCCGCAAGTCAAGGACCTGAAAAACTAGGAAACAAACTCCCAAACTGGAAAACTACCAAAATGAACCAGTTGGAATAGATGGGAGGCCACTGACCTCCATATGGATAAACCCTCCCCCCTTAGGAATCACTGGTCTCCATTGCGTTGATTTCCCCCATCAGATGAGGAATTTTTTGTTGAATTTGACACCGGGCAAGCCACTTGCCTTGGTGCAGGAGCTACCCTGCTTTGACAACTCGATAAAGTTGGATCCTTTGTTGTCGAGTGCCCTGGATATGTGTGTCAACAATTTGATCACTGGATGCTTGTTGCATGCAGTCAAGGTTGAGTTATGTTGGTTTTAACTACTCTGCTATCTCTGAGGTGTCCAATAATGGTGGGAAATATGGCCGAAGGAAAGCCACGTTGAAGACTGGGTGCAGGCCAAGGAAAGGGGGAACGTTGAGCACAAAAGAATTGTCACCCACAACCTTGGTGATGGTTTAGGGCCCATACCAAAGTGGGTGAAGCTTCCGATAGGGCCCTGTAAGGCATTCTTTCTGCAAGTGCAACCAAACTTTCTCGCCCACCTGAAACTTATGTGGCACCCGGTGTTGATCATGGCACTACTTGTACACGGCATTGGACTTCTATAAAATATCCTGAACCTATTGGAGGATGTGATGGATCCCCTCAATGAACCGGGTGGCTTTTTCATATTCTGGTGGAGCAGGGGACGAGTCGGACAAGGTGTTATCCATTGCTAGTGCAACATCCATGGGGCCCAATCGTTGGAATCCCAACCCCACCTGAAAGGGGTTGTGGCTAGTTGAGCTATGCAAGGCTCGATTGTAGCTATGTTGGCCGACATAGGGAAGACTCTCATCCCATGTGCGGGGGTTCTTGGAATTTTACATGCGCGGGATATGTACGATCATCCGATTGACGACCTCAGTTTGGCCATCTGTCTAGGGGTGGAAGGCAGTGGATTTGGTGAGCTTGGTATCCAACAGTGACCAAAGGCTCGACCAAAATGTGTTGAGGAACTGACTATCCCTATCTAAGACAATGGTTTTTGGGATCCCAAAGTGTACCCAGACGCATTCAAAGAAGATCTTGGGAGTGGCCTATGCAGTGATGTTCTTCTTGCAGGCGACCATAATCACCATCTTGGAAAAGAGATCAACAACCACAAAAACACAGTCATAGCCCCTCTTGGTGGATGGGAGGCCTGACATGTAGTCCATGGATATGGATTCCCATGGCTTGTCAGGAGTAGGAAGAGGGATGTACAGGCCCTGTTTCTTAGTGGTCGATTTGGCAATAGCGTAGGTGATGCAAGACCTGATATACTTGCCAACATCCTGTCAAAGTTTCGGCCAGTAGAAATATTTTTGCAGCACCGCCACTGTCTTTTCGACACCAAAGTGTCTTGCCACCCAACGGTACTGAGCTTCCCTGATCAGCATTGCGCGCTCGCTTGATGGAATGCAGAGATGACCCAGATGGCACAACAACCCATCCTGAAGATGGAAATCAGTGACCACTGAGTTTTCTCCCAACATTTGGTAGGTGGTGGAGAAGTCAGGGTCTGTCTCATAGAGGTGGGGCCATCCAGAGATCTCATGACCACAAGAGTCTAGCACCGTGGTGAGTGTCACTACTGGAAATCGATTGAGGTAATTGGAAACTTAGTTGGTACTTCATGTTTTATACTTGATGTTGAGGTGGAACTGTTGTAAGTATGTGGACCACTTCTGATGGCGGTCATTCTGCAATTTTCCTTGGGTCTGCATGAATTGTAGTGGCATGTGATTAGTGTGGATGACTGTCTCCTTCCCTAGAATGTAATGTCTCCACTGGCGGAAAGCTTGCATAATGGAGTACATTTCTTTGTCGTAAGTAGGGTACTTACGGACAGCATCTGATAGCGTCTCACTATGATATGCCACGGGGTGGCCATGCTGAGTGAGAACGGCACCCACAACATAGTTTTAAGCATTTGTCTCAATCTCAAAGGGATGTTGCAGGTCCAGTAATGAAAGTACCGGGGATGCGAACAAGCACTGTTTAAATTCATCGAAGTCTTGTTGTTGGGATAGGCCCCACACAAATTTTTCCTTACTGCCACACCTAGTTACTTGACTAAGGGCCCATGCAATATGAGAGAATCCCAACACGAACCTGTGATAGAAATTGGCGAGCCCAAGAAGCTTCGAAGCTCAAAGAGTGTGGTTGGGGTTGGCCAATCATGGATGACTTGGATCTTGGCTGGATCCACATGCACACCATGCTGATCAACGATGTAGCCTAAGTAGTGGACCCTATCCATGCCGAAGGAGCATTTTTCCAGGTTTGCATATAGTTTGTGTTGTTGCAGGGTGTGCAGAACTTGCTGAATATGCTGCAAGTGTTCCACCCAAGTCTTGTTGTAGATGAGGATGTCATCTAGATACACCACTACAAAAGTACTAGTGAAAGGTCGTAGGATATCGTCCATCATCCTCATAAAAGTTGTTGGAGCATTTTTCATACCAAAGGGCATGACCTACCATTCAAAAAGACCTTCTTTTGACTTGAAGGTGGTCTTCCATACATCTGCATGTTCTATTGGGACTTGGTGGTAGCCAGACTTCAAATCAATCTTACTGGAGTATTTGGCCCCCATGAGATGATCAAGGAGGTCGTCGATTCATGGAATCGGGTACCGATTCCGGACTGTGATTTTATTCAGGGCCCGGTAATCAATGCAGAATCACCAGGTCTCGTATTTCTTCTGCACCAGTACGATTGGGTTCCCACAAGGAAATGAGTTGGGACAGATGTGCTCCTTGTGGAGAAGTTCTTCGATCTACATCTTGATCTCCTCATTTTCTAACAGAGATAGGCGGTAGACCGTCCCATTGGGTAGCGGTGCGCCTGGGGTCAGAACGATGGGATGCTTGACCTGGCAGTGCAAAGGTACCCCAGTAGGAGAGGAGAAGACATCTAAGTGTTCTTCCATGAACTTATCCACTTGCTTCTATTGTGTGGAGAAATCAGCCGCAGAGGCCCTGGATATTGTTGTGATGTTTCTCTTACTCTGAGATTGAATCATGAAGAAGACAAATTTCCTGGTATGAGAGATGACCTTCCTGCATTGCTTGGCAGAGATCAAGGAAATAGCACTAGGAGGGACTTCCTCGGGTATCCTGTACAATTCCTTGATCAAAGTAGTAATAACACTATGAGGCCTAGACTCATATACAACATGGTGTTTCCATAAATAAGGTTGGCCCAAA